>CM067298.1:78035669-78156174 GCA_034231615.1 Meghimatium bilineatum | reverse complement strand
ACATGTTAAATGTTTAGTGTTGCATGTCATGTTGTCTCTACTCACATGTTAAATGTTTAGTGTTGTATGTCATGTTGTCTCTACTCACATGTTAAATGCATGCATTGTCTCAATTTCTTACTTTTGACTTCTATCAAATAATCCCCATGGACAACGAAGAGATGCAGGTCAGCGACAATTTCCATTTTCCTTCTGTGACAGACTTCCAGGTGGTGGGAAATGCCAAATGTACAAGAAATGTTATTGTAGGTGGGTCAACAAAGCTGAAGGAAAAATGATAAACTAGTTGATCCAGAAGTATATGCTACGATCCCGACAGGACGTGACAACTCTGGAACATTGTCGCTCTCGAATGTCTCAAAATAAGCCATATCAAAATTATGTATTTACATTAAGTTTTAAGTGTTGTACAGTTCTTTAGTGTTGTATTTTTGAAAAATGATTACGCTATATATATATATATATATATATATATATATATATATATATGGTTCGTCCATCACAAGTGATGATGAACATTTATTACATCCACTTTTGACATTCAAGTTATGTCCTTGACTATGAGCTCGTAGATGGCGAATAAGACATATTCTGGCCACAAATGTCCTTGGACAGTTCGGTTGCGTTATTACCACGAAGATGATTTTTGTGTTCTACCCATGGCTTTCTACTGCTTGCGTAGATAATCTTGATAACCTTTACAACAAACGCAGACTATCAGACTATAGACTATTGGTTTGAAAAAATACAAATAAAAGTATACAAGACATTTTTAACGCTGAAACCTTACGATCTTTTTAAAATGTACATAAAAGACAAACAGTAAACAAACAGTAAAATTAATCACAAAAGCATTAGCAATGAAAATATGAAAAAACTAATTATAAAAAAGCAAAAACACTTACGTGACGAGTATATATAATACGACAATCGATTATACGTGAGACTGGTGTATAATTGTATAACATAAGTACTTACGTAGAACACAAGTTTGGTAAGCTTTACAATGAACGCACCGACTATCAGATTACAGTGTACTCCTGTATTCTGGTATACTATAGTATACTCTTTTATCCTTGTATACTATAGTATATGCTATATTACGAGTATGTTAATGCTAAAACTACACTTCATTTGCTAATTTCTTAACGCATTGTTGGGTGTTTATTAAAAGAAATACAAAGCTTCATCTATAACAATAGATATACATTCGTAAAGATGGTAAAAGTTGGCAATGACAATGACATGCTGTATCCTTGTATACTATAGCATACTCATGCATCCTTGTATACTATAGTAAATTCTTGTATCCTTGTATAGTCTACTCGCATCCTTGTATACTATAGAGTATAGAGTATGTTAGTTTTGTCACATTTTCAACCATAATGCTTTTCTGATAGCACCATTATTTTTTACTGTTCTTACTTTTTATCATGTATTTTCTTGAATATATTTCATAGACAATATAGATATACTCAGTAGTTTGTCATTGCTTTCTGAACGGTCCGGGTGCATATTTGTCCACATTAGGATTCGAACTCGGTACCTAGGCCATCACATACGAGCTCTGTACCATGCCGTCACAGAGTCGGACTTTTTATATGTATGAATTTTTTCTGAGATTCTTATGTGTTCGGATTTGAGCTAGTTAGTTAGTTAATCGTTGAATTATCATCACTGCAAACTGGACACGTCCATAGTTGTTCCGATCTCTCTGTGAATGTATCCACCATTACACTTCTGTTGAAATAACTTGTCCTATGCTGGTTGACCATTATTCTTCTGCGCCCTCCAAAATGTTCCCTTCTAGCAACGCCGCATTTCAAACCCTAATCTTTAATCCTAATCATTGAAAAGAAATCATCATCCACACTATACTCACTTTCGCGTGCTATATCTCTTAAGGAGTTCAAAACGTCAGCTCAATCCTTTGCCTCATCGCCCTGTGCCACATTCGCGCATGATGCTATTGGAGTTTTTTATTTGAGTTTTATTCTAAATGCTGAGTGATAAATATGATAACAATTCTCCACTAAACTCAGTTGTACAAACGGAGCACACGACTGTCACAGTTATGGATGTAAACACAATGTACGAAAAGCACTTTCTCCTAACAAAAAATGAAAGCTGAGAATTAGCTATTTGAAGGAGAGGTACACTTTCGGAACGACGTCCTTTGGGACTATCTGTACCCCTTTTTTATTGTTATCGTAATATTAACGCAGTGGCTTCCCAATTATTTTTTTTTGCCATATTCCCCTTTTTACCATATTTCGGTATGTAAATCATCATTTTTCTTATAATTTAGAAATATTTCTCAATTGTTATGATCCCCCAGTATATCATTTTCAATTTGTGTCCTTTTCAGTATATCATACTAAATTACTATTATTTTCAGTATATTATTTCGTTTAAGCCATATTTCATTATATGATTTCATATTCTTACCATCTTTCGGTATCTCATTTCCTATTTTTAACATCTCCGTATGTCATTGCTCATTTTACCATCTTTACAAATGTATTTCTATTGTGAAAGATGAAGCTTTATATTTCTTTTTAAAAACACCCAAAAATATGTTGCGTAAATAGCATATAAAGTGTAGTTTTAACATTAATGATGATGATGACGGTGTTCCTCCTTCGCCCGCGAAGATGAGTATGGTATGAAAAACATTAAATGCGATTGTAAAAAATAATAATAATAATTAAAATAGGTAATTAACTAATTTGGTTTATGAGTTCGTAGATGCCTGATGAGTCCGATTCGTCCACGGAAAGTTCCATTGCAATGCATGCAGGAGTGCTGAAGGTTCGGGGTAGGAGAATTTACGGTTTTGTCCTTCCGCTTCTTGCGCTTGTGGATTGCCCGCAGTGTTCTTTCTTCTTCAAATTTCGTGATGCCAGCAGTGATCTGTGTGTGCCAGGCTGAGTGATCAAGTGCTATAGTCTCCCAGGAGCTAGGATCGATGCTGCAGTGCTTGAGAGAGATTTTTAGGTGATCCTTAAAGCGCTTTTTCTGCACTCCACTTGAACGTCTACCTTCGCACAGCTCCCATATAATAATCTCTTTGGAAGGCGCTTGTCTGGCATACGGACGATGTGGCCAGTCCAGCGGAGTTGGGACCTAGTCAGCATTGCATGGATGCTTTTCATACGGGACTTCTGAGAATTTCCATATCTGGTACACGATCCTGCCAACGTACTCCCATGAGGTTTCGTAGGCACCTATATTAACATTAATATTCATTTGTAAGTAATTTAAAATAATAATATGATTACATTATACTTCATTGCTGTCATTTATTGCTTCTCGTCAAAGATAATTGTTTGGTATTGCCCTGTGTTGCACCAGCCCTGATGTCCCCAGAACCTTAATATGACTTATATATATATATATATATATATATATATATATATATATATATATATATATATATATATATATATATATATATATATATTACGCATTGTTTCTGTTCGTCATACAAATCGTTACGACTTGACCGATACGGATGAAATTTGTCACGGCAACTAATGAAATCCTCGGCTTCCACGTCGTTAATATGAGAATTCTTAGAAGTTGATGATCACCGTCCTGTAGTTCGAAAAAGCTGAACATTATTATGATTAGTTAACCTCTTATCTCTGACCATTACACGAAGGTAAAATAAACAATTGATAGATCTAATTGTAGAAATAATACTACTTCATTTCATTCGATGTTTCCTCTGTTTTAACAGGTTCACTATTCTTTCTCCAATTTTTTTGCTAATATCGGGTATATATTTTTCTATATTACGATCACAGAAAACTTTTCCCATCTGCCTTACTTTTAGCTTCTTACAATAATATCAACCGATCATCGTCACAAAATCTTAGTGACAGTTGTGTGGTAACATGATTAGGACAACAATGATAAAACTTCAATTTTACGCACTCCCGTGTCGCCTGTATGACGGAGTGAATAGAGCATTGGATATTTATCCTTGAAGGAGATTTTGTTTTTCGTTGTTTTTTTTCGGTGTTAAATCCCAGAGATACTGGTGTTTTTTTTTTTAATTCATAGAAACTAAAAAAAATCAAAGTCGCCAGTGATACATAAGAAACATATTCGCGTCTGTTCTTTTGTTGCTGTTCTTTTAAACGTATTTATCGAATGCCATAGGCCTACATATACCTGTATATGTACAATTTTTGCACTTGCGTTGAATGCTATTTTGTAGGGGTTAAATGGATTTTTAGGCCACTACTGAAAGTTCGGAATATCGAATTATTATCAAATGAAACTCTACACAAGTTTTATTTTACCTTCAGTTTGAAGAAATTAGGAACAGGATATTATTTTGTTGTGCTCATGTTGTCAAGATATCTTTATCATAATTTTGTTGCTGGCATGTATTGTAATACAAATATATTCATATTTTAACCCGGCAACGCCGGGTTTTATCTCTAGTATCCCTATAATTGTTTTGTGTATAATAATAGATTGTAGAGATTATAAACACTTTCTAAAGTATCTATTGGAACTCTTCTAATATGTAAAGTAAAAATATGTAGATCTATTCAGATCGCTAGTGCTAAGTATTTTTTAAACGGGTGGGAAAGTTGCAAAGAAATAATAAATTATGAAAACAGTAATGCACTAAAAGAACCGAAACAAATAATGGAAAGATGGCGACAATATTTCAAAGAACTACTGAAAGGAGAAAAAGACACAATAATAAACACTACAACATCAGACCTAGAACCAGATATACTAATATCGGAAATAGAAAATGCAATAAACAAAGCACCAATTAAAAAAAAGCTGCAGGCTCTGATAACATACAAACATAATTCATCAAAGCAACAGCAGAGAGCGGGAAAATGGCTATACGGACTTTTCAATGTAATGTGGAAGAAACAAGAAACACCAGATTACTGGAGAAACGCGGTGATCATTCCCATATGGAAGAAAAAAAGCAGTAAGAAAGTGCACGAAATACAGAGGAATATCCTCACTAAGCCACACAGGAACAATTTTTAACAAAATATTAGAACAACGATTACGTTCAACCATTGAACCACAACTGAACAACACCCAAATGGGCTTCGCATGAATAACAGCTGTACGAATGCTATCTTTACACTAAGACAACTAACAGGACGAGCCACAGAAATTTGTCGAACAAGAAAGGCCTTCGACAGATCTTGATCTTGATTAGAAAACTAGCTTCACAGCACGTGGGGCATTTCCATAAGTGCTCCGCCCTCTGTTCCAGCAGCCATTCGACTCGATGGTATTTCGAGTGCAATGCCGCCGAAACAGACGTCGACTTCAGGTCACAACTCTGGCCCTTGCGACAGGTGTCTGTGTTGCTCCGCCCACCCACGCCGTGCCCGTAGCTAGTTCAACCACAACGTCGCCCTGTCGGAACAACATGGTAACTGTTATCGAAGGTTACGACTACGGGATTGTATAGATGACGTGCTATGAAGCTTCTATAAGAAGATTACATCAATATAAAGGCATGTCATCTACTAAGGTTTTCTGTTGCATGGTTGATTTGTCTAATGAGTCATTGGTGAGACCCACAGACACAACCGCATGCTCGGCCTTCAACAGAGTGGACAGACAACAACTATGGAAAACACTATCAATATATGGAGTACCAGAACATTTAATCAATATATGCAAGTGCATTTATACTAATAGCCACTGTGAAGTAAGAACAACCACAGGAGTGTCCAATAAATTCGAAATTAAATCAAGTGTTCGCTAGTAGTGTGTCCCATCCCCTCTACTTTTTATAACATATCGACAACATCTGTAAACTAACAAGTACCAACGAAGAAGATAACATGAACGACAAATTGAACGAACTACTCTTTGCAGGCAATCATGTACTAATAGTGACAACCGAAGAACAATTGCGAGAACATATGAACAGACTCCCCACAACATGTCAAAAATTCAAGATGAAAATTTACATTGAAAAGACCGAAATATTGGCTATAGCAAAGAAAGAAAGAAATATCACAATCTCCATCTATAAACAACACCTTAAATAGGTAAAGTTGTTCAATATATACTAAGCCAGCGATGCGAGAAAACAGGTTCTCGTTCTACGCGCTGATCATCCAGCGAAAAGCTAACAAGTCAAATTTGCTTGACCTTTTTTGCCGCTGCCTGTGATGCTATGGACATAGCCACAAATGCTCGCATTAATAAATGTTTGACAAATTCTCTATGGACATTACACAACTAATTATCCCTATTTACTTGAGTTGCAAGGCGATTCAGTGCCGTTAGAAAGGACCTGGTTTAATTCCCGTCAGCTGTAAGAATTATTTTAATTTATCATCATGCTTCCTACTTGAATTTATTTGTATAAGATATTATTTAAAGCAAAAGTGTGCTATCTCTATGTTGTTGATTCTTCTTGGTTTTAAATTCTTGATTAGAAACTTGTCTCACAGCACGTGTGGCATTCCCATAAGTGTTCCGCCCTCTGTTCCAGCAGCCATTCGACTCGATGGTGTTTCGAGTCCAATGCTGCCGAAACAGACGTCGACATCAGGGCACAACTCTGTCCCTTGCGACAGGTTTATTTTTTGTTCCGCCCACGCCGTACCCGTAACTAGTTCATGCACAACGTCGGCCTATCGGAACAACATGGTAACTGTTATCGAAGGTTACGACTACGGGATTGTATAGATGACGTGCCATGAAGCTTCTATAAGAAGATAACCTCAATATAAAGGCATGTTATCTACTAAGGTTTTCTGTTGCATGGTTGGCTTGTCTAGTGAGCCATTGGTGAGACCCACAAACGCAACCACATGCGCTGTCTACAAGAAAGTTTACAAGAAGGCCTTTAAAGTCATTATAGTACGAATATGTATGTTCTATGTTTGTGTTACTGAGGATACTTCAATACGTGTATGGGATGTTCGTATTTGTTGTAAAAGTCCTTGTTTCGATTGGTCTGTTTTCAGTGACTTGAGTACATACGTTGAATGTCTTGACGAGATCACACCTTTTTTGGAGGAATGTGGTTGGTCAAGTACGGAAAACCTGTTTTCTTGAGTTGCAAGGTGATTCGGTGCCATTAGAACGGATCTGGTTCAATTCCCGTCAGCTGTAAGAATTATTTTCATTTATCCTCGTGCTTCCTACTTGAATTTATTTGTATAATTATCCCTACAGCTTTCCATCGTTATTGCGAGTAAATGCGCAATATAATATAAAAGAATCAAGGAATTGCTAATAAAACAAAATCATATTGCAACACAAGGAATTTGAAACTGATCCGCTCAGATGGCACCCACTCACCTCGCAATTTAAGTCGACACGTTTTTCGTCTTCCCTATTCAAATACTATTTGCTGCATTATTTTTTTAGTTCATCATTCTTACAACAGTCGATTTATGATATAAATACGCGTATTACCACTTTACTTTCGATGAAAACAAATAAAAACGTTTGATTCCTTGGAATGTACTAATTCGTTTGTAAATAATTGTAAAGTAACTCAACTTTTTATAAAGCCAGCAATCATTAATTCGCTATTTTACATGTGAGTCACGCACAATTAAAAGCGCACACCACATCAACAGGAAAATACGAGTAGAAATATGTGAACTTCTTAACTTTCATATAGTCGGAGTTTGACATTATTTGTATTACATTTTGGAAAGTCATCAAATATATCAAGATTCCGATAAGTTTTGAAGTACGGCGTCTATAGTTATCTCATTAAACAGAATTGTGTTGTTTCAATTTTTTTTCAATTTTTTTTTTTGGTACTTCAATGATCTATTCAGTGATGGCACCGTGAATCGAGATGGCACAGTGTATCTTCTGATGGCAAGATTTTATACTTCCTAGAATTTTCGTTGAAACGGTGTTGATATGATCCACCATCTTGTCATCACATACAAATAATATCTGACATAATCTAAGATATAAAGGTAAGGATAACACAATAATTCAGAATGTTTTATTGATAATTTTAAGCGTACATCCTTAGTGTAACATAAATCATTGTTAAAAGAGTATAACAAATAATAATGTAAGTAAATATAACTATCAACAACGCCATATTAATCATATGACACTTAAACTGTCTACTTTCTTTCTACTCATGAACACAGCTAATTCGTGTAAACATAGCACACATATTGCCGTAGATACTGGGAGCAGAGAATTTGAGGGGGGGGGGGGGGGCAAGCTCCTCCAGCTAGATAAATTATAGAACATGTAAAAAGTAAGGATAATGTTTGCAAACTATACCTCCGTGCCACCGACAATGCCACCAGGAATTTGAGAACAAACTCAGAAGAATATTGGGGTTTTTTTTTCATGTTTTGAACACATTAAAAAAGTAACAATGTGATATAAATACATGGACAATTAGATGTGTTCTTGTGTTTGAACACATTAAAAAAGTAACAATGTGATATAAATACATGGACAATTAGATGTGTTCTTGTGTTTGAACACATTAAAAAAGTAACAATGTGATATAAGTAAAGTCGGGTATTAATAGAGCGCGTAAACATTTGAAATAATATTTCTTTTGTTCTTATGCTAATGTGTCACTATAATAGCTAAATTATTATTGTATTTCCTTATGAGCACCACACTCAAATTGTGCAATCTCAAAGCGATTTTCACTCTATTGCTGATGTTAGGATGTGTGAAACTATTAGCTGCATTTTTTTTCTTGCAAGTAATAGTTTCAGAATTATACAAAACAGAACAAGCGTCTTGTGAAAATTATTTAACTTTACGTGGAGCAAGCTCAAATAAAATATATGACAAATTAAACTGTAGCACAACGCATTTACGTTCTAGAGCTTAAATACATACGAGAAATCGTCTCGGCTAACTAAGAGCGAATGCAGAGGAAGATGTTTGTCTCTACGTTTCTATCAGCCTTTGAATTACCAACGAAAATAAGATTTTACTAAATTTATTGCAAACACTGTTATGTCAGAAATAACACCTTTCCATGTCCATTTCTGCTCCTCTTTAACAGCTTCTCGCTTTAATTCGATCTTCTTCATTTCTTCATTTTTTTGCTTTATAAGCTCCTTCATTTGTTGTTCTATTTCCACTTCTCGTAGACGTTCAGCCTCCATTCTATTTTTTGTTTCTTCCTCTAATTTAGCATGCTGCATTTTCAGTTCAATTTCTCTCTGTTTCTTCAGGGTAAGAATTTCATTAACTGCTCGCATTGACTCACTGATCGATAGCTTGAGCTGTTCAGTTAATTTCAGTGCCACATTTAGCGCATTGGTGCCCGCATCTTGTTTAATGATGTTCTGCTCCAACACTTCAGCTCTTTCCTGCAATTGTTTAAGTAATTTTTCATCTGACTCTGGATTTTGATAACTAACATGACTTAGATCGCGAGTAATAAGACTACATTCTATTAAAGATTCTTCGTCTAACTGTGGTTTTTTAGACATTTTTATGAGACTTTCACGAGATTCCTTGGCTTTGTTAAAGATTTCGCTTGTATAACGTATGTCAGTTCCTGATAAACGATCTATCATCTTGAGCAGTTTGCGATTTTGTTCTCTCTTTATTCGAATATCCTTTGTTCTATTGTCAAACAGTATGGCTCTTCCACAGCATTCATTTACCAGATCTTTCAATTTCCCTGTCTGTTCTTTAATCCACTCATCAAATGGAATATCTACTTCGCCAGGAAAGTTGTCTCCATAAGTCATCAGCACAATGCCATGATATCTGATGAAATTCTCTCCGAAAATCGATTTAAGTATCTCAACAGTTTCAACATTTTCTTTCGTAAATCTGTCATTCCAGCGCCACACTAAAATTATTGCATGATAACCTGCAGGATTTGCGGCAATTGCAACTTTCATAGCTGTAACAACCAGTTGGATACCCTCCCTATTATCTAGACTTGTATCACACACTCCTGGACTGTCCACGACTTTTAAAATCCTACCATCGATTTCGCCATACTCAAATTGTGTAGCTTTAGTCACTGATTCTGAACTGCCTGAAGCCTTGAAACCTTTGTACCCAACAATGGTGTTAGCTGTGGCGCTCTTTCCGATACCTGTTTTACCAACCAGCAAAATGTCTGTACTTTTTGATGTCATCGACAGTAAGTTTTCTGATCTAGAATACCAAAGAAATCTGGTGAATAAAGAATGTAAAATGCTAGTTAGAAGACATATATGTTATTTATGAGACATAGGTGTGAGATGGATACATAAGTGTGTGATTAATGTAAAAGTATGTGATGAACGCATACCAGAAGAGTCCATCTCAAAGCTGTATGCAATAGTTTGAAAAGAAGCCTTCTACTCAGATGGGAGTATGTGTGCATGTAAAAGATATGTTCCACAATTTTGTATGCAGACATTCAATTACATGAATGCTTGATACTTTTACCCACACAATTCATATAATTGCATTGCTTCTGTGCCACTAATAACTCTATAAATGGTTGAAACGATATTGGTCCATTATGTATCTTAAACTGTGATTTGTTGTTTGAGCTAATCTCTTCTACATAAAATCAGGTTTGATTGCTCTAACAGCAATAATTAAGTAACTTATTGTGTGCTTACATCATTGATATGTATGCCTAATATTGTGTTACTGCTGTATGCTTCTGTAGACCAGCACTGAAAGTTCTTATTCTTCTTTTGCCTTCGTTCTCAACCTCCTGCATATTAGCACTATGTAATTCGGAAAATGGAATACTGTGTGTCCTTTCTGAACTATGAAGCTGCTGCGCCTACCGAGTTAACGTTTTCATCTTTAGCATGACATCTAAATCAGTTTGACACTCTATGGAGTGAGATAAACAACCTAATTCCCATAACCTCCTTATTTACCTCTTACTACATGAGTGGTGTGCCACAGCCTGCTAGTTTTTTCTTCCATTTCAAACCTCGACAACACACGGTTCAGCTGATTTATTTGGTCAGCTTCACTGCTACCCTCTATACTATTTGATATAATGGACTTTATAGTCTGTTCATAAATTCGTATTCACACATGAAATCGAACATCTCAAAAACTATCTGATTGCAACAAATACTATCCATATTGAAACAAAGACATTGGCCGTCCCTCTAATGCATCTGCATTTTGTCTGACCGAGCTGTATTGCCATGCATCACAATGTCGCTTTATATGTTGGCGCACAGGTGTTGGGGAGATTGCTTGTTTTCTATGCAGCCAATTTTCACTTCATGTACTCCCTCCACATCCACGGACGTGATCCCTAGTTTTTGCCAGGAGCACAGCACGAGCCTCTGTATTTATATTCCCAAGGTTTGCCACTAGGAGGTATTTTAGAATCTTGGTTATTTGCTAATCCATTACGCACAGTCGATTGTAAACTCTGTATCACTATTAGAAAACGATCCGTCATTTTCTTTCGATTTTCAAAACAATTCAGCTGAGATCCATTTATAGACATGTGCAAATTTCTGAAAATGTATTCCTTTCAAACGTTTCATATATTTATCAATATCACATACAGTATTTAGTAAGTCTTTTCATGCATTTTAGCATACTTTGTGTCCCAGAAGAAATGTTTGACTTTGAGGTCTTTCTAATAAGATGTTATCCGCGATGCTTTTTCTTCTATTTTACTTTTATGAATTTTGCATCAAGACACCGTTGCAGTTTGCATATATACTTAGTACTGTGAAAATTCATGTCCTTGAATGACATGCATGTAAATATACATTCTTATATATAAGTATATAAATATTACCTACATTTTTGGTTTTTCGATCTGTTGATGAAATTTGAAGTGTCTCCCAACAAAATGCACTCTATTGCAGTGCAGGCGTCTGTAATATAAATAGATTCACTGTCAAATTATTTCACTTTAAATATAATTTTATACACTCTTAAATAAACACTCTTTAACAACAATTCTGAAGCGTGATATACTTTTAGCGGCTGTGTGTCTTGTCTAAAACACACCAGAGAACGCTTATATATGATATGCGCATAGTTAATACCCATAGTTGTTTATCGGGAAAACCCGTCTTCTCTGTAATAGACATTTTCTTGGAAAGCGTATCTTACCTACGCCCAATACCATATAGGCCTAACCAGAGATAAAAAAATACATTTCTGCGTCATTACTCTTGGCTTGTCTTACTGTTTATATTTGTTTATTTATCACTTTGCGTATATTCGATATCGCTCACCAATGAAACTCGCGTTTCAGTCAGTTAACTAGTGTGATCAATTGTTCGGCCCTAATATTCTTGATAAATACTGAATAAAGTATAAAGGTTACTTAGTAAGTTAGTTAGTCGTCGGATCCTCATCACTGCAAACTGGACACGTCCATAGTTGCTCCGATCTCTCATTGAGTGTATCCCCCATTACACTTCTGCTGACTGTACCGGTCCTATGCTGGTTGACCATCATTCTTTTGCGCCCACCAAAATTTTCACTTCTAGCAACACCGCATTTCAATCCCTGATCTTTAATCCTGGCCATTGAAAAGGAATCATCATTCACATTAGTCTCACTCTCGCGTGCTATTTCTCTTAAGGTGTTCAAAACGTCAGCTCAATGCATTGCCCCATAACCTGTGTCACAATCGTGCATGGTGCCAACTGGCCCGCTCTTTCATTGCCTCGAACACCCACATGTCACATGTGGGTGACATGTCGAACATCCACAAGGCGAACACCCGGCAAGAAAATAAATGTAACCACTTTCAGCCTCGCCTTTCTCAAGGCCTCAATCCACTGTTCGCGAATGAGACCCACTTGTACCTGCCTAATCATACTTATAGAGTCACTCAATATGCAGATCTGCGTTACCTTCTATGTGCATACCCACTCAAATGCCCTGGTCAACGCCATAGTCTCCATAGTCATGCTACTCGTAGTGACCGCAAAGGCATCACTCTCCTCCCTGATCGTTTTACCTGCGCACTAAGCTGTGAATGCCCAAACACTGTGAACATGTCTAATCACAGACCCATCAGTGTATATAATCACATCCACCTCTCTGGTATTCTCACTGACTTATCCACTCCGCAACTGATGTCACATCTTGCAATCTGCACACGCTTTGTATGACATCCTCAGTACGTCCCATCCACGACCTCCCTCTCTTGAGTCTGCTGCCTTTAACTTTATGTATTCCGGAATGCAACGTATGTTCCTTATCTGCATGTATTTGAAGGTACGCCCGTGCACGGCAATACTGTAATCTGTGCTCAGCTGTTGGACAGTCGAGTAGATATCGCATAGCTCTTGTCGATATGTCTCTTGTGCACCCAAGTATGATATACATTGCTGCATTCTGGATTCTATCCAGTCTTTCGATCTAAGTTTGGCTAAGATACAGAATTGCCAGTGCATATTCCACCGCAGCCAACACCAAACCCTGGTACAAAATAAATAACAACCTTAATTTTGTCGTAATCCGCAGCAGCCATAACCCTGATTGCTACTAAGCCTGCCTTTATGATAAACATTTTCACTGAAGCTCATCTTCTGTCAAAAAACACACCCAGATATCTCAATGTGCTGGCTCTTAATAAACTTTTCCCGGACAACGAAACTGGAGGCATGGGTGTTTTATCATGTGATTGTTCAATGAAAAACTCGTCACGAATGCCTTAGAAGGATTAGCCACTGCTCCCGTATCTCGACACCAATTAAAAAACACACAAAACCATAAAAATATTTAAAACTGGAATGACTTGGACATGTTTTTTCTTACCACATAACATTAGCCAGTGAAGACGCGTCAAGCATGTCTGGTAACTTACAATTTACGTGCGTTAAATATGCAAGCATATGTTTGCGCATTATTGATAGATATAAATAGCCATAGATCAATGGAAAATTTTCAGGGGTGATAACAAAATAGGTAATATATCTCTGACATGTTGGTTATTCATAATATTCTTGGTGTGTTTCTTGGAAAAGCTACATACATTTCATTGGAAAAAGAACGATTCAAAATAAAAGCCATTAATGTATGCAAGGTTTGAATCTTTAGAATAACATTCAATCACATTTACCTTTGGTAGCACAGCATTGGCATAATAATCGTTTTGAATAGTGTTATTTTGGTGTTTAAATCTACATTTTTGTTTCTGAAGTTTGGTGTCCTTTGCCCTAGGGCTAGGTATACTTTACTACATCTATTGTGTGTTTCTTTACTGCTCTTGCCGTCTATTTTTATATTGCTTCCTAGATATGCGAATTATGTCACTTGTTTAAGTCTGTCGTTTCCAATATATATAATGGTGTTTCTTTCTGTTTTTCCTATCTTCATTACTTCGGTCTTTTCTAATTTTATCTTCATGTTAAAGGTTTGGCATGTTTCATGCAATATATTTTCTTTGTAGTTGCTCTTCTGTAGCATCTTCAAAAGCGCAACTACAAAGACAGAAATCCTGTACCTTCGTCTATCTTGCCTCTAAATTAGAAAAATAGAACATATTTTCTTAAGATTAGAGGTACGAATGTCGATTTGGCTTGTATTGATCTTGATTAGAAGAGATATTTTGAACTTCCTTAGTCGCCTCTCCGTCATGCATGACATGTCAGTCAAAGTACTTTTATATTTTTATTATATTTTGGATCTTGGAAAATGCTAGTGGTTTCGTATTGTTAATTGCCCTGCTCTGTTGTTCTATGCACGTTGAGCCCTGCGGGGGATACCGACCCCTACCAGGAGCGTCCACAGGTGGCGGATAGTGGAAAAGCCTCTTGAGGCCAGCTGTGAATAACCCTCTGGGCAAATAAACAGCCGCTGACCAAACGGTGTCGCTGACCACGAGGACGGGGTGGGATATCAGTCGGCGCTGATATTCCCACTGAAATACCCCATATGTCCATTGACTGGCAGCATCAAAGCGAGTATGAGCCGCTATAAGCTCAGGTTGCTGGAGTGGGGTCAGTGACCCCACTCCAGGAATGTGCCAGGGGGGAGGGGAGGGGGGTAGGGATAGGGTTTAGGTAGGGTTAGAGGGTTGGGTAGGGTAAATGGGAAATTATAGATATTAGAACAAGAGAGAGCAATGTTCTTAAATCACCTTCCCTGAGTGAGAGGTGTCTTAGATTACAAGAAATAAACCACAGAGGAGAATAATGAATACCTGGCAACAAAAAAATTATCCTAGGAGAGGGGAACTCTACCTCAAAACCCCGGGCAGATGGTGCTCGTTAACCCTGTTAGGCAAGCTGTCTAGGAGAAGGAAAACTCCAAAATGAAACCTCCACTGCCCTGTGGACAATCCTTGGATGGATAAGGGCTAGGGAAACACATCCTGACTCAAAAGTAAGATGGAAGACGGAGACACTGGACCGAAAGGTACAAAATAGTCAAGCCAAGGCTGAAAACCACAGTGTCACGCAATGACTTCACATGTCAAATAAAAGGTTACAGATGATTCGATTTGGTGCTTCATCTGTGGAATCCCGTCAGGTGGATGAAGTGCCGGGCTCTAAGCCTCGAAGGAGCCCACCCTCAGCGACTGGTGGTACCTCTGTCTCAATTTGTGGAGCCAGGAAAAGAGATCAGAGGAAAAAAACTACTGGTTCAAAAAAATCACATATAGATCATGATGCAGACAAAAATAAGCACTTAAAAATATTGCAGTGGAATGCAGAGGGCGTGTACAATAAAAAGACTGCACTTGCAAACCGATTACACACAGAGGAAATCGACATAGCATGCATACAGGAAACACACCTCACAAACAACAATAGATTCAACATCCGAGGATACCAAACATTTCGGAACGACAGAGAAAAAAGACATAAAGGAGGAGTTCTTATACTTGTGAAAAACAATATCGTTGCCTCTGAAATTCGAGTAGACACAGAAGAACAGGCTGAAATCATTGGAACCTGTCTAACCCTTCCAACTAAAGAGGTCACAGTATATAACTATTACTGTCCACAAGACAAGAGCCTATCTCTACACACAATTAACACAGAAAAAGATAACTGTCTTGTAATTGGTGACTTCAATAGCCACTCACAGAGTTGGGGATATACAGAACAAGATACTAGAGGAGAAGAAGTGGAAGACTGGCAGTGTGAGGTGAAACTTCAACTGCTTAATGAACCTGAAGACCACCCAACTTTCTACTCTAGAAGATGGCACACCACCTCAACCCCTGACCTAGCCTTTGCAACAGACGCCTTAGCGAAAATAACATACAGGGAAGTGCTGGAGCAGCTTGGTGGAAGTGACCATCGCCCCATCAAACTCACCATTGACATTAACCATACCCCTGCTGGCCCTACAACCACACCCAGATGGAACTTCAAGAAAGCAAACTGGAGTAAGTTTGCTGACCTGACAGACAAATTCACAAAAACCTTAAATCCAAGGATTAAAAACGTGAACAAAACTGCACAACTCCTGGCTTCTGCACTTCTTCAAGCAGCCAAGCAAACCATACCAAGAGGTGCTAGGAAAAATTACAAACCGTACTGGTCTGACGAACTCGATGAGTTGGAGAAAGAAGTGTCAAAGGCCAGAAACACAGCAGAAAAAAGCCCATCCACAGAAAACAACATATCACTAAAAGCTGCTGTAGCCAAACTAAGAAAAACAACAATTACAAAACACAAGGAAAAGCTGGCACGAAAAAACAGAAAATTTAAACTTCGACAGAGAGGGAAGAAAGCTATGGAAAATAACAAAAATGCTCAACAATGAAGATAACAAAACAGCACCAGTAGCTATAGAGAATGGTGGAGATGTACTCACAGGAAAGAAGGCTGCAAATCACTTTATACAGCATTACCAAAGTACTGCCTGCCACAAAGTCGATGAAAATAGGAGAAGAGAAGTTAGAAAAGAACTACGGAATATTGAAAAAGAGATCAGCAAAGATAAACAAGATGTCATGAATATTCCATTCACGATCAATGAACTAAATGAAGAACTAGCAGTATTAAAACTTAGGAAATCACCTGGCCCTGATGACATACCAAACGAACTGCTAATTCACATCGGACCATCAGCAAAAAAGAAATTAATAAAATATTTTAACAACTGTTGGGATAGAGGTCTAGTGCCACAGGTGTGGAAAACCGCCATAATGATACCCATCCACAAGAAAGGCAAGCCAAAAAATAAGGTGGACAGCTATCGCCCAATAAGTCTGACCAGCTGCGTTTGCAAATTAATGGAGCGCCTGGTAAACAAAAGAATGATGTGGTTCCTAGAAAAAAATAAAATCCTGCTAAATCAGCAAGCTGGCTTCAGAAAGTGTAGATCAACTGAAGACCAGATTACACTAATTGCCCAGGAAGTAGAGGATGCTTTCCAGGAAAAAAAGCAGACATCAGTGGTGTGGGTAGATATGGAAAAAGCCTTTGATTGTGTATGGAAAGATGGACTCCTCCTTAAACTACAACAAAACAAAGTGACAGGGCGCATGTATTACTGGATAAAACACTACCCGCACAACCGAAAAGCAGCAGTGAAGCTTGAAATGAAGCATAGCAGAAAGAAACTCTTTAAGCATGGAGTACCACAGGGAGGTGTTCTATCCCCCACTCTGTTCCTTATATTTATGAATGACATTGACCAAATTCTCTCGCGTAAAGTAAATGCTGCAATGTATGCAGACGATCTGGCGATATGGTGCAGTGAAGAGAGCGTAGGCACAACAAAAATAAGGTTGCAAGAAACTATGGACAATTTGGCCAAGTGGACAGACCAATGGGCCATGTCTATCAATGCCCAAAAAACTACCTATGCCATCTTCAGCATGTCCACCAAACCACAGAAAATCCTACTAACCATAAATGGTCAAACATTGCCAAAAGATGAGACACCTACATACCTTGGAGTCACTTTTGATCCAAGACTTACATGGAAACAGCACATAGACAAGTGCCAAACAAAAGGTACAATGAGGACAGCACTCCTTAAAAAATTGGCTGGAACAGATTGGGGTGCAAATGGAAAAATTCTAAGTAGAGCATATACAGGTTATGTAAGACCAGCTTTGGAATATGGAATGTCAGCATGGGGGACTGCAGCCAAGAGTAACACTCAAAAGATCTCAAAGATACAAAACCGCAATCTCAGAATTATAACAGGTGGTATGAATACTACCCCAATCACAGAAATGGAAACATGCACAGGTTTGCCATCAATGGAAGAAAGAAGAAATGAAAAAATCCTCACACAGTATGCAAAGTTCAAATGTTTGGAGAGTCATCAAATGAACCAAAGACTAAGCAGACCTACAAAAGAGCGACTCAAAAGAGGTAGCTTTCTACACTCCGCTAAACAGCTCCAGAAATCACTCACAGATACAGACCTACAAAACCTAAAACCACTAAACACCTTTAACACATACCCAACATGGGACAGGAAAAACTTCCCAAGAATTATGGACAATATACCAAGCATCATTTCAAAAACAGAAACTACTATACAAGTACTAAAGGAGACAACTAAGAATCACATACAGAAAGCATACCCAAAGGATATATGGACACATGTATACACAGATGGATCAGCGAAAGAGGCAGTATTAGATGGAGGATCAGGAATATATATAGTAACACCAGATGGAAAAGAAATAGAGAAATCCATACCCACAGGCAAACATTCCACAAATTTTAAAGCAGAAATGGAAGCCATAATAGAGGCAGCCAAAATGCTCATAAATTGCTTGCCGAGTCACAACAGACATGTAGTATTTCTAACGGATGCAAAATCAGTATTGCAGGCATTGAAAGATCCAAAGAACACGAGCATGAATGAACTTACGGCCTGCTTACTACACCTCAGCAGTACCACCAAATAAACAGTACTGCAGTGGATCCCAGGTCACTGTGGCATACCTGGAAATGAAAAAGCTGATCTCCTGGCAAGGAAAGGGGGATCACTGGAACAAATAGAAAATGATAATACGTACTATGAAAGTAAGACCATGTTAAAAGCAGAATATAAGAAAAAGTGGAAGCAAATGCACCCAGCTGCAGAACCAAATGACCCCTACCACCAAATGTCACGCAAGGAACAAACCATCATTTTCAGACTACGAACTGGTCACAACAGACTGAGAAGTCACATGTTCCGAAAGCTGAAGATTGGTGAGACAGACCTGTGCAACTGTGGACTGAGCCCAGAGACTGCAGAACACATTCTTCATGCCTGTCAACTCTACCAAGAAGAGGGAGAAAATATGGCCTACTGAGACGGCACTGCTTCCAGACTTGAGGGGTTCCATGGATGACCTGAAGCGAATCACACAATTCATTGAAGCTATTGGTGCTGTAACCTGATATCTGACTGAAGAACGATGAAGAAGAAGAAGAAGCACGTTGAGCTTGCTACGCAATTCTGTAAAACACAGGTTAAAATAATAAATGGGATCGCGAAGTGTTTCTTTCTGTAAGGTCATTGTCTGAAGCAACTAAAGAATTCTGTTATCGCAATTTTCATTCGAAGTTTGCTCAGCTTTTCTTCTACATTTCTTTGTCGCCTTTTATCTTACATATCTTTGTAGAATGGATTTAAACACGTCTTCTCTTGAAAACCAAAACGAGAAACTAAATAAATGTCGAGAATAACATGAGGTTGGAATTAAAGTAAACTCAACGGCGAATTTTGAAGTTTATTCAGTTATAGTTACAAGTGACTTCTGTTTGTATTAAAATGGTGCCACAACAGAAAATGTTGCCGCTGAAACACATTACACAAAGCGAAGCTAATGTGTTGGAGGTTCCCTGAAAAGAAAACCAGATTTCGGGCATGTATCACAAGACATGATGATAATGTGTTCCTCCTTCGCAAGCGAAGATAAGAATGCCATGAAAAATAATAAAATGCGATGGAAAAAAAAAATAATAAAAATTTGATTCTTGATTGGTAACTGTCTAATTTGATGTGTGAGTTCGTAGATGTCCGATAAGTCCGATTCGTGCACGGAAAGTTCTATTGCAGTGCATGCAGGAGTGCTGAAGGTTCGGGGTAGGAGAATTTTCGGATTTGTCCTTCCGCTTCTTGCGCTTGTGGATGGCCCGCAGTGTTCTTTCTTTTTCAAATTTCGTGATGTCAGCAGTGATCTGGGTGTGCCAGACAGAGCGATTATGTGATGTGGTCTCCCAAGAGCTAGTATCGATGCTGCAGTTCTTGAGATAGTTTTTTAGGTGATCCTTGAAGCGCTTGTTTTTCGCTCCACGTGAACGTTTATCTTCGCACAGCTCCCCATAGAATAATCTCTGTGGAAGGCGCTTGTTTGGCATACGGACGATGTGGCCAGTCCAGCGGAGTTGGGACCTAGTCATCAGGGCATAGATGCTTTCCATAAGGGAATTCTGAAAGATTTCCGTGTCTGTTACTCGATCCTGCCAACGTACTCCCATGAGGTTTCGTAGGCACCGAAGGTGAAAAGAGTTAAGCTGTCGAGAGTGTCTCGCATAGACAGTCCAGCAAGACGAAGCATAAAGCAGTGTTGTTAGAACCACTGCACGGTACACATCCAAACTTAGTTGTCAAACTGAGACCACGCTTGATCCAGACGTTGGCACCCGAATTCCGCACTAGCACGAGCAATACGCAGGGTAACATCCTCGTCAATTGTCGCAGTTTGCGATAGGGTGCTGCCGAGATATACAAACTTATTAGCAGTATTAAGTTTTTGTCCCTTTACTGTGAACACTAGTTCTGTGTAGGGGACACCTGGCGCCGGAAGACATGACCCATCGGAAGACGCCGATAAATGTAACACGGAGCTCGAAGTAGGGCGTCCACACTAATTCAATTCATGCACCATACAGTAAGCGGTCAAAATGTCGTTCAAGAATGCGCTCACAGAACAAATAGGAAGGGTCAAGCAGAGAACAATTCTACAAGCCTAATCAAGCCAACATCAACGGATCGAACAGAAACGAACAAATCACGATATTTCGACTGAGAATAGAACTCTTCGATCTATATATATATATATGACCAGCTCTGTGTGACATTATCTTGTTATCTTGATTTTTCTCTCTTCAGCATAGAATTCTGCTACAAAATTTGCAGGCTGTGTGCTAATGTTGAATTTTCCCTTGTCTTCTATGATGATACTGCTTTGGGGGTTGTTTTTTTCATTGAGGCACTTGATTTTTAGGCATGGGAGTAGTTTTTTGGCGAAATGAGTGGGAACGCTGATTTATACTGGGAAAAGGATTCTTTTAACACCAGTCCATATTATATAGTTCTACTTCCTCAGAAAAGCACGTTTTGTGTAAAACGTCATGCAAGAATGGTTTTAGATAATTGTGAATGTTTTTTATTATTTTCTATTCAAAATTATGTTATGCTTATATTCGTGTGCAGCTTCTATGTTATGCTTCTTCATTTCGGCTTGTATAGGCATATATGCATGTATGTATAATGTATGCCTATGTGTAGAGTAGATATAATCAGAACCGTAGATATGGTTGTTTTAAGGAGGTGGTATGACTTTTTTTTTAAAAGTGTGCAAAATAGTGTGCAAAAGTCATTAAGTGACAGGTAGAAGACCTTTTTTTTTTTTATAAAAGTAGCTTACTAAAAGTCATGTTCAGATTTACTGGGGGAGGGGGGGGGGTGAACACCCGTATACCCTCTTCCCTTATCTGCGGGCCTGGTGATAATAATAGTAGTAGTGGTGGTGGTGGTGGTTATGGCGGTCGTGGTGACGGTGGTGGTTGTACTAATATGGATGGTCTATGTTGCGGTTTCTGAGGATACTTCTATACTTGTACTGGATGTTCATTGTTGTTATAATAGCCCTTTCAAGCATTTCAATGTGGCATTTCAAGCACATGTACTGGGTGTTTTATCTCAATGACCTTTTTATAGTGAGTATACTTCACCTATCCATTTTCAGGATTAATGCTGATAGAAATCGTGTTGTATAATGTAAACTCCATTGTTTTCGTGTAGTCTACATACAAACCCGCAGATTTACATGTGCATTTTTTTTATCCAGATAGCTCTCTACCTAATGACAAACACGGTGAAAATTAATTCTCACAATTTTTCCCCCAGCTTCTCGGCAACAGTGTATAATAATGGTGGTGAGTTCTGAATCTACTTCAGTATAGAATATTGTTAAGTAGAACAGTCACATATTAAAATAATCATGTAAAAATAAACAAGTTTTTTTAAAAAAAATAGCATTTTATGACATTACTAGATAACTTAAGTGAATTGCTATTTGCAGACGACCAAGCACTAGTAGCATCATCAGAAGAGCAACTACAAAGACAAATAGATTACATAAAACATGCCAAACCACTAACATGAAGATAAATATAGAAAAGACCGATGTAATTAATGAACTATATATATATATATATATATATATATATATATATATATATATATATATATATATAGATTTGTAATAACAGACTTAAACAAGTGACAGAATTCACATACCTAGAAAGAAATGTAACAATAAGAGGCAAGAGCAGCAAAGAAATACACAATAGATGTAGTAAAGCACACCAAACCCTAGGACAAATTACACCAATCTTCAGAAACAAAAATGTAAATGTAGATTTAAACACCAAAATAACACTATTAAAAATGATCATTATGCCAACGCTGTTCTATCAATGCCAAACATGGACAACGACAGCACAAGACAAACGTAAACTTTTACAGCTGAAATGGTATACTTACGCAGAATCCTGGGACTATCGCTAAGAGAGAGTGAGGAATGAAGACATTATACAAAGAACCGGCACCACCCTAATCTTAGAATATATTAAGAGACATCAGATCAAATGGTTTGCAAACATCATACTACCATCAGACATAATACCAAAGCAAGCTATTCTACACAGATACAGTGAAGGCAGACCTATTTTGAAACAACTATTCTGAAAATAGTTTTTAAAACAACTATTCTGCAGTGCTATATAACCCCTATACTAACATATGGGTGCTAGTCTTGGACAATAAACAAACTAGAAAGTGGGAAATTAGAGGCAACAGAGATGTGGTTATACAGAAGAATGCTGAGAATGCCATGGACTGCCAGAAAAACGAATGTAGAGGTGTTGAAAGAGTCAAATGCGAAACAGACCTTAACCAACAATATAAGAAAAAGGCAATCTTCTTTTTTTTTTTTGCCACTTCATGAGACAGGCAGGTTTAGAGAACATAGTCACAACAGGCAAAATTGAAAAAGTGAGAAAATATTAGACAGTTTGACAACATGGCACGGCAAAGATTCTAATTCATGTTAGAGACGAACATTGCGATTTATTATATTTCTAATAGCGATTAGGAGACACTGTTTGATTTGTCTAAATACATTGATGGAAAATGTTCACACACATATGGGGCGGGGATGGAACGGGGGGGGATACAATCCGCTTGTTGTTGTATCAAATAGGTCATTGACAAAACAAGCTATATTAAGAAGATGACTCTACATGTTAAAGTCTTCAACACCAATAAGTATAACAATAGATAACACCAACGTGAAACAAGCCAAAGAATTTAAATATCTAGGCAGAATTTTTTTCTGAAGGTGGAAGACGACAGAGAAATAGAAACAAGGTGCCAGATAGCAAACACAGTGACTTACCAACTTTCACCATTACTTCTTCACCCAAAGATCCAGATGGAAATTAAAAAACAAATAATGTCTAAAATTTTTATACCAACACTGTGCTGCCAATATCAAATATTTACAAACATCAATGATAAATTTAAATGTCAGCAATATAAATTTCATGTATAAATGTTTAATCTCTTTGGTGAACAATTATTCTTTACACTTAAGCATTATAAAAATTGTTATTGCAAATTCAGTTAAGTGATATTCCACCATAAAATGTTAGAACAAATAAAAAAACCACTATGTAATGCTCATATATAATGTTTCTAAAAGGCACATTTCAATCCCTACCGTCAATATTCAGTCGCTGGTGGAGCTCTCTTTGCTTGCTTCTTGCAGTCAATTGGTGAGGTCTCTCTTGTCATAGTCCAACAGTAATCACCAAGCATTGAAGGGTTCCAATTACCTTGATACATAGTCTCCGTAGCAGCAAAGTTTTGGTGAAATCGTTCACCATGTTCATCAATGACCTCTCCGCAGTTTGACTTTAAGAAATATAGGTGGAAATTCAGAAAACGAATTTTAAAAGACATCTTACAGTCTAGACTCTCATACCCCAGAAGGAGATTTTCTACAATTTCTTTGTAATTATTAGGTCTGTGGTTTCCAAGATAATTGTTCACTTCTGGCATAAATGCTAGCCATGCTTCTTTTTCCTTTCCATGCAACAGGCAAAGAAAACTCATCAACAAATACCCCCTCTCTTATTTTAGCTTCACTCAGTCTTAGAAATTTCTGAAGAGGTATTTGATTGTATTATCAGTTTTATCCATTGCCTTGACAGAGTTTTCCATGAGACCCAGCTTAATGTGCAATAGTGGCAACAAAATCTTGCTACTGTCAACAAATGCTGGGTTCATCACGTTCTTAATGCCACTCTGTAATGACTGCCAGATTGGCCAATGTCTTCCGATGAAATGATCACTTCGTGCATGATTCCCACTCACAGAGAAAGCAACAGTACTTAGTGTATCCACCCTGTAGTCCTAGCAAAAGAGCTATCACTTTTATATCTGCACATAGTGACCAATGATGATGATCGTAGTTTATACACTTCAAAAATTGCACATCTCAGAAACCACATATCTGAAGCCTCTAATTCACGTTGAATTTTATTGTTTACAGTCCATGCTTCACATCCATAAAAAAGAATTGGTTCGATATAACATCTCAGAATTCTAATTCGGATCTGAATTGTAGTCATCCATTGCACAAAAATGGTTCTCATTTCTAAGCTCTTTTGATATTATGCTACCTGCTCCCAGTCATCTCATATAGACCTAATGTGTTAACATTCATTCTGCTCATTTTTTGTTTTATATTATCAAATTTTCCTAAGTCTGTCAGTGTCCAAATGTTCCATGTTGCAACATTGTTTGTCTTGCATTTGATAGACTTGCTTATTGGAACTGGCAATTATCTGAGTCGTGATAAAACATAATGTAATCTATGGACATTACAGTAGTAGTTTCCCTCTTCGAATTCTCCCGGTTTATTTATGGTGTTCTCCACTAGCCTTTGGCTAAAAATAGCATGACCCACAAGGCAGCAGTGGTTTGATTTTAGAGTGGTCTTCTATTAGATGGACTGCCCTCCCGAAACTAACGAACTCCATCTATCTGGAGTACACAGTGAAAACCATCACCGGTCACCATATTTCGAACTATTGTGTCACACAAACAATATTCATATATAGTCATGTCATGTTACAACCAGCTTCTGGCAAAAGCTATCTCGAGCCCTGCATAAAAGTAAATGGTGTAGCACTGAAAGTTGTGAGTAGATTACATACTTAGGTAGTACGTTATCGCAAGATGCCAACGTTAATGATGAAGTGTATACAAGGATCGTCAAAGCAAGCAGAACTTTTGGCAGATTGTACACAAATGTGTGGTGTAAAAATGACATTAACCTACAGACTAAGCTGAAAGTCTACACAGCAGTGGTACTTCCGGTGCTATTATACGGTAGCGAAACATGGACTGTGTATATACATCATGTGAGGAAATTCAATCACTTTCTGAAAATCAGTTTCAGAAAAGTCATGAATATCAGATGGCAAGACAAGATTCTAGATGCCACTGTCCTTGACAGATCTGGTATCCCCAGCATTGACACTATCCTGATACAGACACAGATTCGTTGGGCAGATAATTTGGTAGATATGCCAGACTATCGCATGTCAAAGATACTTCCATATGGTGAGCTGGAGAAGGGTAAACGATCTCAAGGTGGCCAAAAGAAGCGCCACAAGGACTCGTTAAATACCTCACTGAAAGCGTTTTAAATAGACTAAGAAGACGCATGGGAAGAACTTGCACAAAATAGATCTACATGGCGCTCTACAGTAAAAAAGAGCGCATAATCTTGTGAAAAGAGGAGAAATGTTGCAGTCAACAGCGGACAGTAGCTAGAAAGTCACGGATAGACCAAGATCTGTCTACAGTCGTCATTCCATGTCCGAACTGTCCAAAAACATTTACATCTCGAATAGGGCTCATTAGCCATCTACGAACTATTACACATGGTCATGTTTGTTTGTTTTCGTTTGTTTTTCGTTCGCTCCATTGTAACCATCACGGATATCCGTGCGATTTCCGCCGGGAGCGTGATTACGTTGTGCCACCGTTATGCGCCTTGTAGGCCTAGCACATCCGATGTCATCATGCCTTGACAATTCGGGTGGGCTACCCTTAGCCTGTGACAGCCTCTATATCTGTCTCCAGGCACGCGTTGTGGCGAATCTTCGCCCAGACGATTTTTGCTCTCGTCTGACTCGCACGAGGTGTTTCACTGTCTATGAACTGCCTCGTGTAATTGGACGTGCTGTGCCTATGCCCATTGGGTACTGAACCGTTTCTCATCCGTGAGCCTGGTTCCTTAAAGGGAAGAACTCAACAGAGGAGTTGGACCCTGGCTCTTTCGCCCTCTTAGCCGAGGTGCCATACACCGACATAGTGTACCCCTTGTCCAAGTTCGAGTCTCACACCACGCGTTTGAGAGCAAGGCGTTCTCGAGCTGAGCGTCCTTGTCCCAATAGCGCCTGAGCCCATCAGGTACTGAACCCTTTCTCTCTTCAAGTGTATTTCCGGTGTAGGAAAACCAGACAGAGTTGGGCCAGGGCTAAATCGTTGTCCCTTTTGTGCCTGAGCCCATCGGGTACGGAACCCTTTCTCTCTGCAAGTGTACTTCCGGTATAGGAAACCTTGACAGTAGAGTTGGACCAGGACTACCATCGTTGTCCCGTTCTTGCCTAAGCCCATCGGGTACAGAACCCTTTCTCTTCGCGAGCATATTTCCGGTTGAGGAAGGCACGACATTAGAGTTGGATTAGGTCTTCTTGTTTAACAGACGCCAATGAATGTGTTTGCGTCTCTGCCTGTAAGGAACACAGGTAACTAGATGCTCGTCTCGAGCTGACGGAGCTTGTAGTTCCCCTTTCCTAGAGACTTTTCACTTTCTATTTGCAGTTCGCGCTGCCCTCTAGCGCTGTTTTGCCCTTTCATTGTTTCATTGTACTCGGTATGAAATCTATTTGTCTCTCGCCATGCATCTACCTTTACGTGCATTTTACATTGGCCGCCCCTCCAATGTTCGGACTGGACTGACTAGCTTCACTGTATGTCGACAGTGTCGCTATATGTGGTGATGCTGGTGGTGTCGGAGATATTGTCTGTCTCTTGTGCAGTCAAATCTCTTTCCATCTGCTACCTCCACATTCTCGGACACGATCCCCAAATGATTTGGCCAGAATCAGCACGAGCTGCTGTATTTCTGTTTCCATGGTGCACCGTGTGGAGGTACATTTGGGATCTTAGTTATCTGCTAACCCTGGGTCTGCCTAGAGCAATGCGTTCCCTGTGCACCCCACACATGGTCATAATTCTAACGTAATTTTCAAAAGTGGATGTAAAATTGATCATCATCACTTGTGATGGACGAACACACACATACACACATAGACAGACACACACACGTACAACACACCACACACAGAAATATACAAATGCTAGCCTTTTCTGGGTTTTTAAATATTGTTTTCGAAACTGGCCACGTTTTAATATGTTGAGTGGTAACTATGGTCATAGTTATTTGGGAAGCACGTGTTATAAAGAGTTTAGTTTGTGATTTCTGTGTTATTTGGACCGACGTTAAATTATGGGAAAAGTCAAGAAACAGAAAAGACATCTGAAGTTTAGATACGATGATGACAGAAAGAAAAACTGGAAGAAAACAAAAGGAATACCTACAATCAAATGGTATGAGACAAGATAATAAAAGTTACCATTTATCGCTAACGTCTGTCAATCAACTATTATTACTTAGTATGCTTAAAGTATGCTAAAATGTTCAAAATTAAATAGTTAAAATAGTGTTACATAATTACACATACTATAGTTAGATAGCCCTTAAAAATTGCAATTCAAGGATACCTCAACCAAGTATGTACGTCAATGCTGAAAAAAGTTATGAATTTTTTTCTAAGGAATTTGACATCAAAATAATTATGGAACATATAATTTCACAGTGACGACTTATACTTTACTTGCGTCATGCATATAGTTGCCTAATCATCTAATGTAATAGTTTTATCAATAGGTCTAACTTAGATCTACACAATTTTTATAATTAATTTGGCACCATCAAAATTGATGATTTTCTTGCAGGTTAATTAGATTGTGGGAGTCAGATGGAAGAGAACATAGGACTACAATCTGTCTTCTGAGTCATCTTTGTATTCTGTTAGCCTATTTATTCTTTAAATAAGCCTGATCTGCATTAAACTGTTGCCATTCTTTGCGCCCCTTTCGGACCCCAGAAACATTCAGACATTTATCAATGTAATCAGTGTTTTCAGGGTTCACAGCGAAGAGGTGCGTTCAGGATCTTTCAAATATCTGCAAACTCTATAGATTACCACCAAAGTTGGATGTTTTTGGCCATTGGTATAAAAAAACAGCGACACAATGTATTTCCATTATCTAGACTACATCCTGCTGGAAATTATTAGGGCTATTGTCCTCTACAAAAGAGAGAGACCCAGTAGGAGTTTGAGAATGAATGCCGAAGAAGAGAGTAGGCCCCTAGTGCAGGGGTTGAAAACCTATGGCACATGTGCCACACTTGGCACGCCAATCAATTTCAAATGGCACGCACTCTTCACGTTTCCTGTATAAAGTTGATTATAAATCAATTAGCGGGTTTTCCTCGCTCATTTCGACACTTGGGTGTAGCAGGGTACCAGCGACAGACTTGTTACATATACATATTTACATATTATTGAATATCACTATATATTAATTAATTAAAATATACAAATAAAATATATGGTAAAATAAGAATATTGGCCTCGACTTGTATAAAATATATGTAAATATATGTTGGCACTCTGAATAATTTGAAACATTAAGTTGGCACACAGTTAGCAAAAGGTTGCCGACTACTGCCCTAGTGTATATCCCTTTACACCTCATTTGTACACATCTTGATCTGAAATTATGATGTTTGAAAATTATTATTGTCGTCTAGTTTAGTAACCATTGCAGCTATTCTAAGACATTAATTTCACATATAGCAATTTTCCTCTGCTGCAAGACTGTTAAAGACCATGTTTGACATTGGTAGCAAAGTGTTGTTATACAAAATGTAGATATTGTCTGTCTTTTGATTTCCATCTTGATCTTTTGGTGAAGAAGTAATGGTGAAAGTTGGTAAATCACAGTTTTGCTTTCTGACACTTTGTTTCTATTTAATTTCTCTGTCTAGTCTTTCATTTTTCGGAAAAAATGCAGTCTATATTAAAATTATTTGGCTTGTTTCACTTTGGTTATATTGTTATATCCATTGGTGTTGCAGACTTGATAATTTTCATAACTACTGTTTTTTGTATGTTCATTTTCATGTCGTACTTCTTACATGCTAATAATACGTGATGTATTAATGTGGTATTTGCAAATTTTCCTCATCTTTGTATGTTAGACTTTGATCATTGGAAAATAAGATGATTTTACAACAGATAATAACAGTTGAGAATAAAGATAAAGAAATAAAAAGAGAAAAGAGTTATAGTAGAAAAATTGAAATATTTGTATACAAAGAGGGTTGTTCTTTATTACCAGTGTGGAAGAGCCAAAGTTAGTCTTAGACAAGATGGAATTGCAGAAATAGACTTCGCCGTTTTAAGCAATATATTTAACATTTTTAAAAGTTACATATATCAAAAGAAAAATGGTTATGGAACTTAATAAATTGAAATACTAACGGGCTAGCTAAATTAAATGAATAATAATGGACTTAACTTACCAGAAACACAAAATTCTGTATTACTTCAATATGAAATCATATTTCCATCCGAATCGGTGACCACCTTTTGCGAAATAGATTTCTGATTCCAAATCATACACTTACATTGGCATAGACATATTCTCAAAATTTCAGGAAAAACTACCGGGTAAGTTTCCCAAACAAGTGTGTCACAGGATATCATGTGGAATATTTTCAATTCATGTGTAGACTGGATATCCAAGTACCCAATGTTATAATAGGTCTGTAGGCCTAAGTATATATTATATATAATATTTAAGTACACTCTGGCTATAGATAGGACTATATATACTTCCTTGCAAATTTATGTTTGTTTTATTTTTAACTGTGTAGCTATAATTTTTTTTAAAAGTAAACTTTTTATGTGCATAGACAGGCACCTACATGTAGATGCTTGGAACAATTTTCGAAATATTACTACCAGTATATCAAAATACTACAGCTAGATAGCCCTTGAAAAAATTGTAATTCAGCGATACCTCAACCAAGTCTATATGGCCATCCTGGAAAAAGTTGCTTTAAATAAAAAATTAATTTAACATCAAAATAATTTATATGGAACAGGTAAATATACATTTAATTTTTCACCACAATAAACTTTTAATATAGCTGATCTTGTAATAGGGGGTAACTTCTTAATTATCTTAGTTATTTTCAATAAAATAACACAAACTAGACTACATTTTTGTGTTTGCGAAGCAGGACATGACACTGCAACAGCACTCAACCACAGAATGAAGTAACAAGATGTGCTTCTGATCGCTTGTTACCAGCGGGGAATGCATCTTTGTAAACCCCACCTGAATCCCCAAAATAAAGTTTTTTCATATAGACTTCATGATGGCAATTGACCGTACGACCAGTTTCAGTTAAAGAAATACATTTGGATGTCATTCTTTGAAATGAAGATGTCTACAGAAAACAACCAAAGCTACAATGCCATTCAAACAAAATTTACCCTACAAGCTCGGGCATCACCTCTGTTATCAAAACTACTAAGAAAGATCACTTCCCTGTTCCTTGCGAGGAGAAAAAAAGTCAACAATGGAGAACCTAATCAATCATTCTACAACTCAACAGACACCACCCTTGTCACTGACTGGATCACTAAGTCAAATTAGAAGACCTGCACTTTTTTAAGAATGGCAAGAGTATAACTATTCAGTAGCAGTTGAATATCGCTGACGACACAACACACTCTATTCTCCAGACTACATCCTAATGTTCTGCAGGAGTTTAAGAACAAATGCAGAAGAGGAACAAGATATCTACACAAGACACTATCTCTTCATGCTTAAATTTGAGATGTGAGAAAGTGATTACCGGTAGGTCTATGTCCTCAGTATTATTTTCTCTTCCCCGTCCCCCAGGAAAAAAGATACATTATATGTTGGTACAGGAAGCAAAATCTGTCTTACTTTACATATTTCTGTGACCATGACAATATATATATATATATGTATGTATATATATTGAGATAGTCAGAATGTTGTACAAAACATTGTTAGAACCCTTTTTTTGTGCAGCTCCTAAGTGAAATGAATGATGGAAAACTTTTCTGACAAGGTTATGACAGACGGCCAAGTAGGCGTCTGTTGCTGTGACAATAGAGACACAAGACGACAAAATATCGGGCATCTGTGACCATGGTTGACTTCAAGAGTGGTGACCAGCGAGCAAGTACAGGAACCAGTTTTCTTGTACTACTGGCAGACTATATTATTCATATGATTATGGACATCCACCGTTTAGTGGAAATAGTAAAAATACTGAAAGATAGTTACCAATGCGAAGTTGGATGTCTCTGGCCATTGGCACAAATAAAAACAGTGACATAACGCATTATGCAAAGTCGGATGCGGCAGAATATTGGCTGCAAAAAAAAAAAAGCAGATACAACGCATTTCCATTCTCTTGATTACATTCTGCTGGAAATGTTGGACCATTGTCTTGCTATAAGAGAGATTCAGTGAGAGTTAGGAAAATGTTGGGGGAGCTAGAAAGAAAAGGCAAAGAAATTGAGATGGCTGAGAGGTATTTTGTGAGATACATATCCAACGGTGGACTAACAATATGAACTATATCCAGAGCTAAATTTGGGAGACATAATTTATTGGTAGTGATCAGTTACTGGAAATTATAATTGCATTATCAGGAAGGAGTGCAAATCTGCCATTTTCCAATATATACGAACATCACTCACCATATAGGCAATAGTAAGAAATAAAACTGGTTTTGTTTTATTTGTATGGTGACTTGAATGAGCGAGCATGGTAAGGATAATGCCAATAAATTTTGACAGTTCTTATTACAAGCAGTGGTGAATTTTATGCTGACAAAGGCTGATGTTGCACACAGACTTAAAACCAGACCAGCAGAAACACTTTTGTGCCTGTTTGTGTCCAGTATCACAATCGCTGCTTAATATTGACATTAATGATAGCTTGTCCCTTGCAGCTGTCAACCTAGTAGAGGAATCCTAGGTTGATCATTAACTACACTTTCATTGCTTTTTAAAATGTAGATTTCAAATTACTATAGAAGCCAGTGGACAGAAATATAATGTATCATTTAGAAACATGAAATATTGTGGCGGATGTCCACCCAGAAATTTGACCTCAGCAAGAGATTGAACAGGTCCGTTCTAGCGGCACAGAATCACCTTGCAACTCAAACAGGTTTTCCATACTTGAACAAGCACTTGCTTCCTACTTGAATTTACTCATGTATATAATTGATTAAAACAATGGTCAGTCTTTTAGGAAATATATACAAACATAAACTATATAATAATGCCCTCTTGAGCTCTTTAAATGTTTTGCTTTTTGTATTATGCTATTTTTAATTACAAAAGTCTTCTTTGTAATATTTAAAAGTTTTGTTTTATTTTACTTTTATTTGCAGTGATGAAATTAAGAAAGCCTGGGATGAAACAAAAAGCGTTAAACAAAATCTTAAAGAGATGGGTATCGCTGCTGACTCTAATGCATCTTTAAAAATTCCAAGATCAAAGGTATTGTAGAAAGTGTGTTTTACATGTAATGTAAGAATTTGTCATTTTGAATATTTTTTGTTAACTCTAAACAGTAACTTTTTGAAGTCATATTTATAAATTGTAACTTAGCTGCAGGAGACATAGTCTTATACTGTAAAAAATATATGTGTATTTGTTTGTGAGTATGCATTTAGGAAAAAGAAATGTTCATCACTTTAAGTAGGCCCTACTAAATTACTGTGGTGGTAGAGTTGGCTGTCTCGTTCCATAGGTCAAAGTGATTCAAAAGTCTTGCTGATACAGAATGTGTTAGGCTGAAATGTGCAAACCTCGGAATGAATGCAGTTTGAGAATGAATGCAAAAGACAAAAACGTTCCAAGACTCAGGATTATTTCTTACAATGCTGGTCGCTGTTATCCATTGCTTTGAACACATCGAAATAGAATCACAGATGGCAGGTTATGATTTTTTCCCCAGCAAATTGTTATGCTCAAAGATAATTTGTTGAATTGTACTGTGAAAAATATTTATGAAGGTATAAATGATTGATGTACAGAACATGAACTCATGCACAAATATAAGCAGACAACTAAATTGTGCTTATCTGCACACCAGGGTAGAGTTATTTGGTAAAAATATGATAGTGGACAAAAAAGAAAGATGCTAACACAAATGGCTGTGACTTGAAGATACAAGGTTCATTTGTGAGGCACAGTGCTCAACTAGTTACTTTTGATTAATAGCTGTCTGCAAGAAGGGTCATTCATAAATTATTTTTTTTCTTGTATTTTACTTTTGTTGTGAAGCTGTGCCTGATTCTAACCATTTGTCGATATTATCTCCAACCACACATTTTATATTGTCTTTTCAGTCAACAAAGATGGGTCAACTTGATGTTCAAATGGAGGTGGATATTGAAAAGACTCCACTAAAGGATTTTGTAATTAAAGGTAAACAAAGTAGTTAAAAGCCAGTCATTAGAGCATATGGTACATGTACACAATTTCATTATACAGATATCACTATCATATTTATTTTTATATGTTTGTGTTCAGGTATTAGGTATGTTGATTATCCTCTTCGCACACCGGACAAGTCCATAGGTGCTCAGATCTCCGCTTCAGTAAATCTCCCAGGGTATAATGGCTGATAGTTCTGGTTCTATGTTGGTTCACTGCTCTTTTTGAAATCTTTGTCAGGGGTTCTCATTGGGCCATGCCCATCCTCACTCCCAATTCACGCATTCTCTATATTGACTAATGCTCATTCATCTCAAAATCCTCTGATCGTGAGGGCTCACGAAGAGCAATGAGTTGTCTGCTTGTCCATAGGCTGACCGTCTGTTGTGGTGGCGAGGCTAGCTAATTATCGGCTCGTTTGTTTCCCTCCACGCCTGCGTGTCCGGGGACAAAAATAAGCGTGAGTCTTTGTAGTGATGCCCGCATTTCTGCTCTCTCAAATGACTTTGTTTATGAATCACTATTGATGATAGAGACACAAAGATAGACAAGAATGTGTATTGGAGTCAAACATATGCAATAATTATTGACAAAACAGTAAGAAAAGTGCTAGAAATAAAATTGTGTGTCTTTCAAGGATGTGTGATATCACCTGAGTTTTGTCTCCCTGTAAAAAGGAAATATACAATTGTATAAAAATAAACATGATATATGCTGTTCATATGAGAACTGTACACTAAGTTCTGATTTTTTGGGTTTAAAAATTGTAATATGTAGCACAATATTAACATCGTGCACATGAGAACTGCATGCCTTATATGCACCAAACTGGAAGTCTGTAACTTCTCACATTCGATGTATGGAATTAATATTGATTGTAAATTTGGAGTACTTTACATATTTCAAAATGGGATGTTAATATTCAACAAAGTTTGCATTGATTTTTGCTTGTGTCTTGGATAAATTGGTTCAGAAACTTCCGGAATTCTGCATTCATCTTTCAGAAAGTTCTAAGTCCTATAATATTTGTATGATATTCCCTTTTCAAAAGTGGATATAGATTCTTTGACGATGAACCCTGTCAAGGCACCAATAAGATTGTAGGTGTAGTATGTGCAAGAAATCAAAGTGGTTGCTAAGAATTTCAATCAGTATGTGTCATCAAATCATAACTGAAGATTTGCACATAAGAAGGGTTACAGGGAAACTTTTCTCTAGTCTGAGGGATAGAAGGGTGATGGGTTGTCCACTTAAATTACCTTCTTGAGAAAGAAAAAAACAAGGCAAATTTAATTTTAATGTTCTATTTAATCCCTGATGAATATAGCTGGGTGTACTAGTCTTCAGAAGAATGTTGAAAATACCATGAACAACGAAGAAAACTAATACAGAGAACCTCAATTTCTGGAGTGAAGAAATAACTTTAGCACACAAAAAATAGAGGCTCGCATTCTTATCAGATTTTATGGGAAAAGTCAAACTTTTAGAGACCACTGGAAATATCAAATGGGAAAAGAGACAGGGAAATAATAGCTTCTCATGGCATCAAAAGTCAATAACTAAACTTTTTAATAATGTAAGAGAGTTGTCTCTTACAGCTGACATTGCGGTTTAGAAATTGGTTCTAAGTTCTAAATAGGACACAAGACATCTGGTTTAGAAACCAGAGTAACAAATTTTTTATATACTAAATTTAAAAGTATAGGAAATCAACAACTGATTTATTTCTGAAATTTTCGGATGGCTTCCCTGTCTATTCCTCAAAGAGTATATAAACACTATAAATTATGGTTTGTGCTTTAAATGTGATAAAACTCTCATGGATTATGTGCATAACAATGTGTTTAGTTTGTAAACTGCTTGTGCATGTGAATATTATTCATTTGCATTGCGTGGTAAGTGGAAATGTTATATTAAAAAAAAATTCCCCTCACCTATATCTAATTTGTGTATATATATATATATATATATACACACACACACACACATATATATATGTGTATATATATGTGTATATATATATTAATATATATATATATAAATATATATGTATATATATATATGTATATATATATATATATATATATATATATATATATATAGTTACTAGCGGTAATATGTTTAACTATACACATTTTAATTATGTATATACATTTTCAGATTTAGAGGAAAAGTCAAAGATACCAGGTCGTAAAAAGATGAGCATGTCTGATGAAGATGCTGGATTCTGTGTACATATGATGGATAAATATGGAGAAAACTATAAGGTTAGAAATTTCTTTAAATGTAGAGCTTTAATAGTTCTGTGCTGCTCACCAGTTTCTCTACTGAAATGTTGCTTCAGTATTTACTTAATATGATTAATATGCTTGTAATTGTCAAATTAGTGTGTCCCTTGTGCTGAGATAGGCACATTCCAGGTCAAAGAATGTAGTAGTTTGTCCTTTGGATATATTTCATCATAGAAAAAGATATCTACCAATACTATTTGGATATTTTTATGCCTGGACGAAAGTTTTTCAGACTGATAAAATTATACAGACTGAAGAACGACAAGTCTATATGCCACAGTATGCCAAGAGAGTTACTAAATTGGAATATAATCCAAAGTGTATTTGTTTAACTAGATTTCTCTTGTTTTTTTAGAATATGTTTGACATTTCTAATGCTACAAGGTATTTTGTGAGGCTCCATATTTTTACATGAAAAGAGCTTAGGAAGGACCATAATGAGGGGGAATTATGCTAGCATAATGGAAAAATGTACACCAAGCATGAGATTGGACACAATACACATAAGACCACCTGAACATAACACTTGTGGCGACAGGAAGATTAATTCAAGATTGGCAATTGTATATAATATAATAGGGAGCCGCGTTAGCATATTATACAATATATAATACAATATTATATATTGTATATAATATGGCTTCGCATATGAGTGGTCTTGGGTTTATTCCCTAGTTGAAGCGGAAATGTTTTTCAGATCGCAACGGCTCCCTGATCGACCCAGCCTTAAATGGGTACTGGAAGTAAAGACTGCGAGGGAGAGGAGATGGCTACCGCCCTCATTTGCAGAGCCTCTGAAATGTGAGATCGCTAACATCTCACACCCCTACGCATTAATAAATGCTATGGGTTACTTTACTTTTTTTTATTTTTATAATATAATATGTGGTGACTACTACATTCTATTCAGAATATGCTACATGAGGTACAGTACAAGTAGACATACCACATATTTATGTATTTCTCTTGTCTATATTTTAAATTTCATGTTCATCATTTAATAATTGAAATATCTATTTATTTAGGGTTAGGGTTAGTTATGTGAAATACAACTATCATAACCCAAACCATAGAATAAATTAATATTTAAATTATTAAAAATGATGAACTTGAAATTTATAAAAATGGATGTGGGAATTAACTCGACTATATGGTGGCATCTACCTGTACTGTGCCCTACATGATAATGTTTACATTTTGTATTGCATGATATAATAGCATGTTGGAGATATATAACATAATTTGATATGTATAAGAAACTATATAGACTTGCTTAACCAATCCCATACAACTTGCTTGCCAGCTACTTTTTATAGCTGTGTTAGTATATACTATGGGGGATATTAAAACAGACAACAGTACATCATATACCAACCATCTTTTATTTGATGTTGGCTCTAATTTGATTGTGCCTACATTTGTGTGTTTGGAATTACAATGCAGAAAAGTCAGATTTTGAAGATGTCAGATGTAATCTCATTAAGTTGGAAACAAAAAAAAGGCTAATGTGTAGTATAAGCAGAAATAGGTAAAGTGTTACCAAGGATAAATGAATTCTTAGGACATAAACAATAAGTTTGAAACTATTTCCTGCATATTTTGAAAGTGATAGAAGTGGGGTGCAAATGGATTCACATTGCCCATGTGATTCCCAAAATTAGCAAAAATCATGATCATAAAAGTGTCTCCTCAAGGTGCATCCTGAAAACAGAAATACGGCGGCTCCCGTGGTTGTAACATGATATCTGAGACCAACACATCCAGCGGCACTGTCGACACACAGTAATGCAAGTCATTCCTGCTTGGTCAGCTAAATTGTAGATGCATTTAGTGGTGGCCAATGTCGATGTCCAAATATGAATAGATGTTATCATGAACATTGAGAATTGTGAGCAGGTCTCCGGAGAAGTAAGGCACACATTGAGTACAATGAGAGGGCACCACATCACTAGAGGTCAGCATCATGTTAAAATAGAGTAGTTTAAATTTTTCAAATTTTGGTAATGAACATATTTTTAGGTAGCACTTATTTCAGACAGTTTTTATATTATATATTTTATCAGTGCAAAACCAGATTTACTTGTACATGTATATACAAATCTATATGGATATGTATAACTCACCCCTTACAACTTGCTTTCCAGCTACTTATAGCTGTGTTAGTATATACTATGGGGGACATTAAATCAGACATTATCAGCATATCATGTACCCACCATATTTGATTTTATGTTGGTACTGGTTCTGATTTTGGCTACATTTGTGTGTTTTATTTACTGTGCAGGAGACTGTCATGTTCCCAAGATACCAGAAGTAATTTATTGAAAGTGGGAACAAGGGCTCTTGTATCACTTGGATAATAAGTAGTGTAAACGAAAATAAGTTATACAAATGACAGATAAATAGTCAACGAAATTAACTCACAACTAATATAATCTAAATCATTAGTGTATTGCCAGGATTGTGATAGGGTAGCAAAGAATAGTAACACTTTGACTTGTTATACAAATTCTAAGATGTAACTGAAAGTTGGTCATGGTGTTTACTACCTCAATCTGTAGATCAGTGTGACCCCAAAAATGCCATGCTGGCGTATGTGTTGGGCTGGAAGACAATCATAGTAAAGCTGTAAGCCAAAGTACAGTTTTCATTATCTAGATTAAAAATGGGGATTAAAAGGCAAAGATGATTGTCTTCATTGTACTCTGGTTCCCCATTGTACTACTCCCCATAGTACTCTGCCCCTCTCAACAAAGCAGTATGCTGCCTGTTGAGAGTACCACTGCATGTACCAGTAGCATGTAACTCTGTAGCTTCAAATGATAATCCCCATGGATCTCAGAAAAACCAATTTTGTAAAGACATCTTGAGCCAGATTTGAACTCGTGACCTCTTGAGCACAAGATGAACAGCTTATCTATAATGCTTTGAAATTTATTATCCATACTACATTGTGCTGACAGTTGTATGAGATTGAAGTTATTTAAATTAACCAATGGCATAACTGCCGTAGGATTGTGAGATGTTAGTGATATAACATTTCAGAGGGCCTGTTATATTAGGGCGGAAGCCATCTCCTCTCTCATGCAGCCTTTCCTTTTTTTTTTACTAATCCGGTACCCAATTCAGACTGGGTTGACCCGGGAGCCGTTACGACCGTAAAAAACATTCCGCCTCAACTAGGGAATGAACCCAGGATCACTCAAATGCTACGCTTGCTAACCACTGTGCATGTGACTCCAAATGAGCATAGATGAGTATGAATCTACGAACGACCTTGAATTGACTTGACTTTCCCCTGCACATATTTTAGTAATTATTTGACTTTAAGCCACTTAAATACTATTTGTATATACTATTAAATAATTTTGTGATGCCATTTAAACTGAATCTCCATTTTCTCATTTTTGTCTTGTTTTAGGAGATATTTAGTTCAGGCTGTGTTTTGTAGTATATCTGTCAATGAATTACCATATGTACCTGTAATCTAATATAAAAATCTATATATGCATGTTTTACTTGCCCTGTACAACTTGCTTGCCAGCTACTTTTTATAGCTGTGTTAGTATATACTATGGGGGATATTAAATCAAGACATTGGCATATCATGCGCCCACCATCTTTTATTTGATGTTGGACTGTGGTTCTCATGTTGTCTACATTTGTATGCTTGGTTAACTGTGCAGAATATGGTCAGATTCTCAGTCAAAAGAAGTAATAGATTAAATTGGTGTTTCTGACTGCTGTAACAATAAAGCTAATAAGCTGTATGATCAAAAATATGTATAGTGCTATAAAGGGTAAAAATTCAAATTGACATGCACTCAAAAATAGCATATTCATTTAAGGAGTTTGAAATTAAATATCTCCTGCAATTTTATTGATTATTTTACTAGTCACTAGATTGATATATTTTTAGTGTTCATGTTGAAAATTCGAGTCTTTATATTTTTGTCTGGTTGGTATCATTCAATTTACATTTCTTAATTCTATGAACTTCACACTATGACTTAGAAAGACAGTTATCTTTTATGCTGTTTTCAATCTAATGAACACTCAGAAAGTTTGTAATCCTGGCAGGTTCTGTCAGAGTTAAACTAGTAAGGAAGACTGCATAATCAGTTTTTAATACACTGTATTCCTATTCCTTGTCTGGTGGACCATGGTTTGATTCCCTGTAGAGGTGGAATTTCTTGACCCCAAACAGCTCATACATAGCCCACATTCAGAAAATAGATATCAGAACACATATGGACAGTTAAAGATGGCTTGAGCACCATAGTATGCTGAGGACCTAAGAATAATGTTTTAGTGTTGTATTCCCTAAAACACCACAATAGTATGACATTGATATTTATTGTTACTTTTTAAAGAGAACCCAGGTAGAGAATTTATATAGAGAAACAAAAAGTCTGTTGTGATACTTGGCTAATGTATAGTATAAGCAGAAATAGGTAAAGTGTTACCAAGGATAAATGAATTATTAGGACATAAACAATGAGTTTGAAACTATTTCCTGCATATTTTAAATTTGAAGGAAGAAGTGGGGTGCAAATGGATTCACATTGCCCGTTTGATTCCCAGGTTTAGCAAAAACCAAGATCCTAAATGTGTCTCCTCGAGGTGCATCCTGAAAACAGAAATACAGCAGCTCGTGATATGTTCCTGGCCAACACTTTGAGGGATCACGTCCGTGGATGTAACATGATATCTGACAAGCACATCCAGCATACCATGACAATCATAGTCAATCATAGATGACACAGTGATGTAAGTCATTCCTGCTTGGTCAGCTAAATTGTAGAAGCATTTAGGGGTCGCCAAAGTCGATGTCCAAATATGAATATATGTCGTCACAAACATTGATAATTGTGAGCAGGTCTCCAGAGAAGTAAGGCAAATATATTGAATACAATGAGAGGGCACCACATCACTAGAGGTCAGCATCATGTTCAAATAGAGTGGAGAATACTGTATAGAAATCATAATTAAAGAACTGTTAGCTCTAGAACAAGCTTCTAGTTAATGAACTCCAAGAATGTCTACGCAAAAACAGCAAATGTCCTCTGGTGTCTACAGCAAAAAGGTCAAAATATTACATCTTTTAAAGATGAATCACAGCAGAGTCAGAATTATGTGGTAAGAGGTACTAACAGTTACACGAAGTTTAAATTTTTCAAATTTTGGTCATGAACATATTTTTAGGTAGCACTTATTTCAAACAGTTTTTATATTATATATTTTATCAGTGCAAAACCAGATTGACTTGTACACGTATATACAAATCTATATGGATATGTATAACTCACCCCTTACAACTTGCTTTCCAGCTACTTATAGCTGTGTTAGTATATACTATGGGGGACATTAAATCAGACATTATCAGTATACCATGTACCCACCATATTTGATTTGATGTTGGTACTGGTTCTGATTTTGGCTACATTTGTGTGTTTTATTTACTGTGCAGGAAACTGTCATGTTCCCAAGATACCAGAAGTAATTTATTGAAAGTGGGAACAAGGGCTCTTGTATCACTTGGATAATAAGTAGTGTAAACGAAAATAAGTTATACAAATGACAGATAAATAGTAAAAGAAATTAACTCACAACTAATATAATCTAAATCATTTGTGTATTGCCAGGATTGTGATAGGGTAGCAAAGAATAGTAACCTTTTGGCTTGTTATACAAATTCTAAGATGTAACTGAAAGTTGGTCATGGTGTTTACTACCTCAATCTGTAGATCAGTGTGACCCCAAAAATGCCATGCTGGTGCATGTGTTGGGCCAGAAGACAATCATAGTAAAGCTATAAGCCAAAGTACAGTTTTCATTATCTAGATTAAAAATGGGGATTAAAAGGCATAGATGATTGTCTTCATTGTACTCTGGTTCCCCATTGTACTACTCCCCATAATACTCTGTCCCTCTCATCAAAGCAGTATGTTGCCTGTTGAGAGTACCACACATAGCACGCAACTCTGTAGCGTCAAATGATAAACCCCCTTGATCTCATAAAAACCAATTTTGTAAAGACATCTTGAGCCAGATTTGAACTCGTGACCTCTTGAGCACAAGATGAACAGCTTATCTATAATGCTTTGAAATTTATTATCCATACTACATTGTGCTGACAGTTGTATGAGATTGAAGTTATTTAAATTAACCCATGGCATAACTGCCGTAGGAGTGTGAGATGTTAGTGATATAACATTTCAGAGGGCCTGTTATATTAGGGCGGAAGCCATCTCCTCTCTCATGCAGCCTTTCCTTTTTTTTTACTAATCCGGTACCCAATTCAGACTGGGTTGACCCGGGAGCCGTTACGACCGTAAAAAACATTCCGCCTCAACTAGGGAATGAACCCAGAATCACTCAAATGCTACGCTTGCTAACCACTGTGCATGTGACTCCAAATGAGCATAGATGAGTATGAATCTACGAACGACCTTGAATTGACTTGACTTTCCCATGCACATATTTTAGTAATTATTTGACTTTAAGCCACTTAAATACTATTTGTATATACTATTAAATAATGTTTTGATGCTATTTAAACTGAATCTCCATTTTCTCATTTTTGTCTTGTTTTAGGAGATACTTAGTTCAGGCTGTGTTTTGTAGTATATCTGTCAATGAATTACCATATGTACCTGTAATCTAATATAAAAATCTTTATATGCTTGTTTTACTTGCCCCGTACAACTTGCTTGCCAGCTACTTTTTAATAGCTGTGTTAGTATATACTATGGGGGATATTAAATCAAGACATCGGCATATCATGCGCCCACCATCTTTTATTTATGTTGGGACTGTGGTTCTCATGTTGTCTACATTTGTATGCTTGGTTAACTGTGCAGAATATGGTCAGATTCTCAGTCAAAAGAAATATGATTAAATTGGTGTTTCTGACTGCTGTAACAATAAAGCTAATAAGCGGTATGATCAAAAATATGCATAGTGCTATAAAGGGTAAAAATTCAAATTGACATGCACTCAAAAATAGCATTTTCATTTAAGGAGTTTGAAATTAAATATCTCCTGCAATTTTATCGATTATTTTACTAGTCACTAGATTTATATATTTTTAGTGTTCATGTTGAAAATTCGAGTCTTTATATTTTTGTCTGGTTGGTATCATTCAAGTTACATATCTTAATTCTTTATTTGTATGAACTTCACACTATGACTTAGAAAGACAGTTATCTTTTATGCTGTATTCAATCTCATGAACACTCAGAAAGTTTGTAATCCTGGCAGGTTCTTCAGAGTTAAACTAGTAAGGAAGACTGCATAATCAGTTTTTAATACACTGTATTCCTATTCCTTGTCTGGTGGACCATGGTTTGATTCCCTGTAGAGGTGGAATTTCTTGACCCTAAACAGCTCATACATAACACACATTCAGAAAATAGATAACACATATGGATAGTTAAAGATGGCTTGAGCACCATTAGTACGCTTAGGATTAAAGAATAATGTTGTAATGTTGTACTCCCTAAAACACCACAATAGTATGGCATTGATATTTATTGTTACTTTTTAAAGAGAGCCCAGGTAGAGAATTTTTCCTCATTAATTCTATTTCTTTGTCCATTATTTATTCAGATATTTTCAATTATTTATCTAAAATTTATAATCAGTATTAAAGTAAATTTGTTATGTGAAGTAAGTACATGATCTGGAGAGGTGAGGTACAATGTAAAACATCTGCATTAGGAAAGTTTGCAGGTCTTAATTGTGACACACCAGACCTATCACCATGCAACAATATACTTCTAGTAGATGATGTGACGTGATAGGGATTGAACCCAGTACTGCTTACGTGCGAAGCCAGTGTGCTAACAACTGTGCTTTGGCCCTCCTTTTGTCTCAAAGTCAATCTATGGAAACCTGTTACTGACATGAAATGAAAAAAAAAACAAATTTTGTGCTTTGCAGGTGAATTGAACCATGACCATCAAGACATAAAACATTTGCGAACTAGAAATCAAGCAGTCTTAACCAAGAGTTCTTAATGTTTTCAGATTGCGAGCCCGCACCACATATAATTGTTGATACTTGTGAGCACGTGTCCTTAAAGAGCATTAGTGTGCTCGCTACTCGCAAGCACCAAGTTGAGAACACCTGCAACAGATGATTATGATTGAGCAGTACCAAATATTTAGATTTAAATATTTAGATTTAGATTTCCAATGAATTTCCATTTTATAAAAGTTTTCTTCAGCGTGAAATGGCTTTTGCTACTATGTTTGTGTGTCCGTCTCTGGCAGCAAGGTACAGATCGACCAGGGGACAAAGTACTGAGTTTAAATCCTGTCAATTATGCATATAATTGAGAAAGCAATGACAAACACACAGAAATTTAATACGGAAAAAAAATTATGGGTTGATGGCTACATCCTGAATAGCATATGCTACCAATGTTATTTGTTTTTGTAAATGAAAGGACACGTTCCCTGCTGTTTTTGTATTATGTAATATGTCAAATAACATATGTGAATAAGAATCTATATAGATATGCTTAACTTACCCCATACAACTTGCTTGCCAGCTACTTATTATAGCTGTGTTAGTATATACTATGGGGGAAATTAAATCAGACATCAGTATGTCATGTAACCACCATATTTAATTTGATGGCACTGGTACTGATTTTGTCTACATTTATATATTGCATTAATTTGTTTCATCATCTCCAAGCTTACATGGTTAGCCAGTGAAAAGACATAATGGTGATTATAACAAAGTGTACTCATATTTTATCTTCTGTTGTCTTTAGCTGTGTTTTACTGTTAGGTTTCACAGTCTAGATGATGATTGGTTTTTGCCTCAAGGCATGTTTTGATGTTAGATACGCAGTGATGTTATGACATTGCAATATGTTTGAGTCCTTTGATTTGCCTTCTTGATCATCCCCTGCCTCTAAGTATTCCCATTCTGATGTTGTATGCTCTTGGCTAATGGGTTCATTCTCGTTAATAGCCGGACCATTTTAGTCTCTATTGTTCAATATAGTTTACATATTAGGCTGGTTAAAATGTAATAACTTGTGCTAATCAGTCTTAAATATTCATGGAAACTTAAAGATCATGTTCTACACATGTAGAGCACATGCCTTCAACAAATGTTTCTTACCGTTGGTCATTTCCAGTTCCTTTTTACTTTTTAATCACCTTTTTTTCTTAGTATTTTCTCTGGTTATTTTTTGAGTACACTTTTCATGCTAGAACAACTCCAATCTCCTAATGTGTTCTGTTAACCTTCTTAATAGAGAATGCAGGTGCACTAGCTTTGTAGGTGTTTAATGTTCCAGTTCAACTCACTTCTAGGTCAGCACAGTCTAAGGAAATGGATACCAAATGTAAAGGTGGCAGATGAATAACTGACATTATGCCTATGTGTGCCCTTGTTTGTGATTTAAAATGGGCTAGCATAAGTCTTGAATAAGCATCTATGGCATGAAAATGGAGTATTTTACTTCATTTATTTTACCACAACCACATTAATGCATTGCTTTTAGCATGTAAATACAGCATGAAAATTGGCACAACAACAGAAGTTATGAAAATTAGCAAGATAGATACAACAATATATAACACCAAAGTGAAACAAACCAAAGAATTTAAACATCTAGTCAGCATTTTTTCAGAAAATGGAAGACTGGACAAAAATAGAAACACGGTGTCAGAAAAAAAAAACACAGTGACACCAACTTTCACCATTACTTCTCCACCAAAAGATCAAGATGGAAATTAAAAGACTGGTAATATCTACAATTTTTCAAACCTACACTCTGCTACCATTGCCAAACATGGTCTTTAACAGTCTCAAAGCACAGGAAAAAGGGTACATGTGCAATTTAGTGTCTGGGAAAACTACAGCGGTTACTAAATTAGATGAAATAAAAAATGAAGAAATTAGGAAAAGAGTAGGTATAATATGTATTGAACACATCAACATACAAGTAATCGGTGCAAATATCAAACAAATATCGGTCACCTTATGAGAAAGAATCCAAACCAAATACAAAGAAGAGCATATAACGAGAATATCTGGACATAAAGCTAGAGGTAGACCAAGAAAATGGATAGAAAACAATTGCATTTATTGTAATATTTCTTTTAAAATCTTCATTGTGCAATATGCAAATATTGCATTACTGTAAGTTAGGGCTCTGTCATTGTCATGTGAACGTAGGCAGCTCTTTTTTATGTTGTGAATGTGTTCTCGATAAAGGTCTTTGGTCAAAATATAAGTTTGTGTGTTAATATGTGTTAGCAGTGATAAACAAAACTTCATTACCGGTTCTACGATTAGCCAGTTTGATTACAGTTTTGTTGCAGTGTTTGATTACAGTTTTGTTGCAGTGTTCAACTAGTAATGATTAGTGTATTACATTGTTTACTCTTGATGTAAAGCAATATTATGATAATCTAGTTTATGTTCTCCTATGTTGTGTTGTGCACCATTCACTTATTTTGTTTTCTAATCTTCAGGCCATGGCACAAGATGAGCGAAATTACTACCAAGACACTCCTAAACAAATACAACGCAAAATTAACCGTTTCAAAAGCATACCAGAAATGTACAACATATATTTAGAAGCCAGGCAAGGTGAGACTTCTCACAAGACCTAGACTTTGATCTTTCTAGTGTCCAATATCTGTATTCTGTAACATGTAAATCTTGTACATTGGTGCTATGTGGTTGGACGTTTAACTTAATATGTCTTGAAATCAAGACAGATGAATTTAATGTAACAATAGATTGTATACATATGTTTGTATGCAATTTTGTGTTGTCACAAAGGCGTTACGGTTCACACTTTTGAAGTGGGCACAAGTAGAAATCTGGGAAAGTAAAAGTGTGTTGTTTTGTTGTGACCGCAGTAAAAGTATAGTATGTCTTTACTCAGTATCTGATGGTAGTGCGAAGAATGCTTAGCCTCTTGTTTTTGGTAGTTTTAATGTACACATGTGGCTTCACCTGTGTGCTTGCAGACAGTTATAAGTACTGCATTTGGTGGTGAAATAGGAAGGGTATTGCAGAAATTCACTTCAAGAAAACATTCAGTTTGCCATGCTTGTATCACCTTGAACTGCCCAATACAGGAGAAAAAAAGATTCCGCTCTAGTGTTTAAGAAATGTTCATGTAAAATATTTTAAAATGTGTAGTGTACTATAAATTAAATCAGTGTTATGTTAGGGTTTGTTGAAGTGAAAGTTTACTGCATGTAAATTGATTAGAAAATGTTGTTTCTTATAAATATTTCCCATCCAGAATGTTCACATGTATTATAAACATTGAATATGAAAAGTGAATACATTTATATCTGTTGAATGAAGCTTGATAATAAAGGAAATTGTTTGTTCACTGAGTTGTTTAATTTTTATTTTTAAATATTTGTAAGTGAATTTCTGTGTTTGTAGCTGATTAAAATAAACATTTGATCAGTGAACTAAAAGGATGCTTGCTCTTTAAAATGTCCTACCTTTATAAAAAAAAAAATCTTCAGATATAAGCATGTCCAAGGCGAAAGAAAGAAGTTCAATGTTTTCTTGCTCAAAATTGTCTTAGTTACAGTGCAAAATTCTTGGGTATTATGTAGACACACTTCACAGTCTTGAATTAGTTGTTTTTACTTATGCAAAAACATCAGATTGCCTGATTTATAGTAGATCATTGCCAGATTTTGCAGTAGATTATTAGAATCTTTAAGTTAATTGTGAAATATCTAATTAGCCTTTGTTTTCCTGTTTGTTGCTGGAACTAACTGGGAGAGATTAATAGTAACACTGTATTCTATCACATAGCCTATCATAAGTGGTGATTGGTAAATTATCCTATTCAAGACATATGGTAGCTATCAACACAGTATTTTTTCGCTGTAGTGATTTTCTATTCAATATAAAAATGTTCAGTAGTTTGCCATTGCGTTCTAAACGGACCGGACGCACACACACAGTTGTCTGTGGTTGGGATCAAACTCGGTACCCAGTCGCGCTATGTACCACATTGCCACAGAGCTGGATCATATGGTGATTAAGAAGGGTTTTGTGTGAATCCTGCAGAAAGTCAAGAGTACACCAGAAATGCTATGCTGAAGTAAAATTTGTCAGGTCAATACTTGTAGGTATTTTAGTCACGCTATAAATCTCAACTGAATGTATTCTGTTCTGTGGATTACATCATAGGACCTAGGTTACACAAGGACAAACTGAGTCACAGAAAGGGTTGGTTGTTACCACAAATAGCAGAGATCTCTCATATAACATTTACAAAGTCCTTCAGAATATCTGATGCTGATCTCACACAGCAGTCACTCATTGTGGCTGATGCGACTGTTTACTAGCCGCTTCGCTTGTGCTTTGTGTCTCGTCTCCAGTCTATGAAAATAGTAGGATAAGCAAAGATAAGTGATATTGCTTGAAATCAACACAAAATTCCGGGGAAGGTCTTAGTGCACTTGAGACAGACGCACACATTTTCCAGTAATTCTCGTGAAAAATTATGCCTGGGGCGAAATATCATGGTAATGCTTCTTTTGCAACCATTTTTGTGCTGCCATAGCATGACTGTATACACCTAGATGAGGATTACATCCAATACACCCCATCGGGGCCAACTCCTTGAAGAAGTTTAGTCCAGCCAACAGAGACTGGAAACTAAGATTAGTCAGGCCATACATGACATCGAGCAGGACCACAGTCTTGCCTAAGCAATCACTGGTGCTGAGATACCAGGCGGAGATGCACACCAGCAACCATGGTATCGCACAACATGACTAGATAGCATGTCTTCATAGCAAACAAATTTAAAATCCAATAGACAGGAGCTTGAAACCAAACAGATGAAGCCTTTCAGACCGCCATATTTCTTGAACTGTATAGCAGTCACATTAGGATACATAGACAAATTGTCAGATCTGTAAGTTACTGGCGGATGAAAAAAATACACAAATTAATATAGTTTAGTGGGCACATGTGTTGATAGCGACACAGAAAGGGTTTGCAAGTTTAATCATGGCTAGGTTTGAGGTTAGTGACCAGCATATTGTATGGAAACCAATTCTAATGGACGGATGACATAGCAATATGGTTATAAACATGCACCAGTTAGTGGAAGTGGTAAAAGACTAACATTATTTACCATTGTTGTTCTCTCATGACTGCGAACACCAGTTTATCCATGTGATTCGCTGGTGGATTGGTTGTAGCTATAGATAGGACTGTTAACCATTTACAAACTCATCAAGACCACAATGCTGAATTTAAAAAAACGTTAATATAACAAATGCTCACCTTCATTTGTGATAGACGAACAACAGAAAATGTTATAGATACCATCCAATCCTATCGATATAGGCCATATAGAAGTTGTGCACCTTTTTCATGTGCCAGGAAGTGAAATGTTACTTTTTACTGTGGATTAGTAGTTCTTCTGGCAACTCTTTCTATCGAGGTAGATATTTAAAGCTTTTTTTTCAAAACTAATAAAACTAACTAAGATGCAATACCACGAATTGAGCAGACTTTTATTCTGGGGTGATTTTTGTAACCTGATATGCCATATATGAAAGATTGATTACAGGTTGATCCTGCAGAATTGAATCTTATATCATTATTTTGAGTATTTGTCTAATGCTCAAATAAGCAAGAAAAGCACACTGCTCCTTTCTGCCCTTTGCTATTTTCTCCCACTATTATCCCACATTCAGCTCCTGTTTCTTAGATGAAATCTTTAACAACTACTTGTCATGAATAACAATTTTGATCCAACACTGGCATAATTTTCTGATGATGGAATTAATGTAATTGTAATCACTTTTAACTAATTAAATTGATTTGAATATACAGTGGAAAACCATTATAACGCATTCATTTATAACAAATTTCCCCATATTGAAAGACTGGATAGAATCCAGAATGCAGAAATGCGTATCATTCTTGGGTGAAAAAAAAAGACATTGACAAGAGCTATGCACTACCTACTTGACTGTCCAACAGCAGAGCACAGATTACGGTATTGTCTAACACGGGCGTACCTTCAAATACCTGCAGATAAGGAACACCCATTTCATTCCGAAATACAGAAAGTTTATGGCGGCAGATTTAAGAGGGGGAAGTCGTGGATGGGACGTGCTGAGGATATCATACAAAGCGTGTGCAGATTGCAAGATGTGGCAGCAGGTGCAAAATAGATATGTCTACCCAATCTCAAAACTTGTTTGAGAGTAGTAACATCACTTAGCAGGGAATGCAGAGGATGGTGTTCCACAGCTGTGGAGAAAGAAGTGCAGGCTGTTGTCAGAGAATAACCAAAGAGGAAGATGTGATTAGACATGTACACAGTGCTTTCATAGAGATTTGCTCGGTCCTTCATAGTCAGTGTTCAGGGAAGAGAGTGAGGCCTTTGCTGTTACTACAAGTAGCATGACCATAGAGACTATGGTGGTGACCATGGCATTTAAGTGGGTAGGCACACAGAAGGTAAAGCAGGTCTGCATCTTGAGTGACTATGAGTAAGTTTAGGATGGTACAAGTTGATCTCGTTCGCAAATAGTGGATTGAGGCCTTGAGAAAGGCGAGGCTGAAAGGGGTTACATTTATTTTTGTGCAGGGACATGTGGGTGTTCGAGGCAATGAAAGAGCAGGTCACATGGTGATGGGACAATGGATTGAGCTGATGTTTTGAACTCATTAAGAGATATAACACGCGAGAGTGAGACTAATGTGGATGATGATTCCTTTTCAATGGCCAGGATTAAAGATCAGGGATTGAAATGCGGTGTTGCTAGAGGTGAACATTTTGGAGGGCGCAGAAAAATGATAGTAAACCAGGATAGGACTGGTACTGTCAGCAGAAGTGTAATGTCAGATACACTCAGGGAGAGATCGAAGCAACTATGGACATGTCCAGTTTGCAGTGATGATGATCTGACGACTAACTTCCCCATATAACAGTTTTCAAAATCACCAATTATATTTATTCTATGTTTTGTGTACTGTATAAAGAGTTGTTATTACATAAATATTTTGTATGCCTGGACTAAGTTATTATTATGGGATTTCTCAGTATCGTGTGTTTTTTGTAGGTTTCTTCATGTTTAATGTTAAAATTGAAGCTTAATAATTTCAAAGCTTTCTTTAAGTATTGTAGTTTCTTGCAGAAACTATACAATCTGATTGTGTCATACCTGCCAACTTCCATAAAACTCATTCTGTATTTCTGTCAACTCTGTATAAAAAGAGTACTTTACTAAAAGTACATACTAGTCAACATGTGAATATTCAATTTATTCTGAGTGTATTGTGTACATATATAGAAAATCTGTACAAGTTTACATTAGGGGTTATACCAGTGGTTCTTAATCTAGTGTCAGTGTTCTCTCATGTCATGAACATTCACAGAAAAAAAAACTTGACTGGTATAAAAGTAGAAAGACAGGAAAATAAGGACAAATATTGCACAAGTTAATTTAGATTGTTAATTTACACAATTTGATAAATGCTGATGTAACCATATATCTTGATGGGGAGTTTGAATAAATATCTTCCTTGTGTAGTGGTTAAGTCATGCCCAAGAGGGCATAGGTTCAAAATGGCCTTCGATGTTTACAAACTGGATTTTTTACAGTGATTTCTGGAGATTATCACGTGAAGCAATTGAGTTACGTGCTGTGAGTTGTACTCTTGAAAGGAGGTGTGCTGCTTCATTGTGAGGAATGGAGTACATATAGGGTAACCTGAGTAGAATGAATTCAATCCTCTTGTCTTTTCAACCCTTTCATTTATAGGGTTTAAATTTTTAGTTTTCTGAATCAATATTTACCAACTTTGGCAAATCCAAAGGTGTTCAATCTCTCCCACCTCATGATGAAGAGTATGCATGCTGATGGTTCCTGTAGCTTCCAGGTTACAAAAACACCTTAAATTTCCCCCGGTCTAACTTCAAATTCTTTAATTCACATTATCATATCTTCCTACAGTTTGGTATCCTCATTTACAAAATGATCATGTAAATATCTTAACTCTTAGTGAACCAAGAACATTAGGGATATATGGGGGAACACGACAAATAGGTTGTAGCTTGGTCCACTACAAGTTAATATGTCATTCTTATCCATAACTAATTCTGGTATTGTTGCTTTCGACACTAATGTGTCAGCTCTTTCATTGCCATGGACTCATGCATGTCCAGGAGAATAAAGTCATATAATTCTCCACAGATCAGAATATACAATGTACTCCATCTATTTGCCATTAATGGGCCATTAATATTTGATGGATTCATGTTGGTGCCACCCATTCTCAATCTTTCTAAACATGGATTGGGAGTCTGACTATTGCAGCTACTAATGTTGTTGTGCCAGAAATCTTGTTTAGTGCCAATGTAAATGCCTCAATTTCCACTCTTGTGCTGGAGATTGTTGCCATGTTACTCCATTCTGCTCCTTTATAGTTTTAGATCTGGCTGTAAAGCCAGCACTGACTTTTTACCAAGAATCACAGAACAGTCAGGGTATATGGCATCATCATTTGTGGTGTTATTATAGAGCATCTTTGGAATTTCAAGTTCCACTTTCCAATTATACCATGTTTGGTACATTTTAGACAAATGTGGCCTCATCATGTGATAAATTTCTGTTATAGATGTTGTCACAGAAATCTCATAGCAGATGACATGACGCTAAACCAACATGGCTAATGCAATCGCAGATTTCTGTTTAGGAGCTTGCATAATATCAATAAATTATAACCACCTCCCCCAACCCCCACTAAAATAAGCTGTCTCTGCTACAAGATATATTTCTCAGTTGCGCTCATATAAAGGGATACAATAAATGTAATGTTTTTGTTAGTGTACGAAATTCTTCCTACTGAGTTTCATACTCTAACACCGGTTACATTTTTTATGAGACTATATTTAATTTTGTTTAAAAAAATTAGGCCACATCAAAATTTACCATGAACCCCATGTTACGCACTGCCTGCCCAGAGTAGACCTGCATATAGTATCCGATATCCTCACAGTGTTTGTCATCTCTAATCTAACCAAAGAATCAGTTGTGGTAATCATTGCCATAGTTGTTTCTGCTTGCACCATCCATGACATTTCCCTGTTAAATTTATAGCCCATGTGATATTAATGGTTGTTTTTTTTTGTCCCTGATAAGCATATGTCTTGGCCTGGGCCAACAAATATCACAATTTGATAGATACTAGGACTAGCATGTATCACATTACCATGATGGGGGTATCTCTAGTGCATCCTATTACTAATCACATTCCTTCACTCTGTAAGTGCTCCATCTGCTAGCACTGTGTGTTGGACAGCATTTGGAGTCCCAGGCCATAGTCAACTACTGACATGACTAACTGGTAAAGAGTGCAGAAAACAGTCACAGTGCATCCGCTATTGTTTTTAGCGTTGCCAAGTCATTTCCTTCTCTTGTCTCACATGCTCAGCATGAAACATATAAGACAAGCTTTAGTTGAATGTCACCCCCCAAATGTTTAATTCCATCACTCATTAGGATGTCTTGACCACTGAAGATGATATTCGATGTATCCACAGTCCACTTGTACTATTAAGTTATTTAATGAGCACCACATGCAGCTTGTTTTGTTTGGATTAGCCTGTGCTCTTGTGTCTAGACAATATCTAGAAATTGTCAGTAGTGTCCCCTGAACACTATTGACCATTTCCAGCCAATGAGAAACAACTCTGTATAATATAAGATTGCATTACCTTCACTGATAACTGAATAGGTAAGGAACATGACTAGATCTAAAAGTTTGACTTCTGAAAACATTGCCACTGTGCCTGATTTCAAAAGATATAGACAGACAAGATGAAAGATATATAGTCTCATTGATTGTGCTGCCGCCTCATTTTACCCAATGGGTCACAAGATACTTTTATGTTTTTTGTGCTTAATAGGTAATATATACTTTGCCATGTTAAATATGTATTACATACAAAATAAAATAAATTTGTGTCATCAATGTGAAGGATTCATTCAAATTGAACAGTAAGAAAAAATGTTATAATTTTATTTTCAATGTGAAGGATTCATTCAAATTGAACAGTAAGAAAAAATGTTATAATTTTATTTTCAATGTGAAGGATTCATTCAAATTGAACAGTAAGAGAAAATATAAATTTATTTTCAATGTGAAGGATTCATTCAAATTGAACAGTAAGAGAAAATGTTATAATTTTATTTACTTGTTCATGGATGATACATTCCCATTACATTTTCAATAACACATACGTTTACTATTGTCAACACAGATAATTAATTCTGGAACAGTTTATAATAGGAAATATTATGGGTGTCTTCAGTGGAAAAAATATTTATAGAGATCCATGATATTGAAACAGTTAAGGACCACTGAATATACCTGTTTGCTTTCTATGACAGTAATTTGAGGATTCCTAATATTCTCAGAATGTATGTACTGGTACTTACTGTCAAAGACTTATTGCATCAACAAATATCCTTCTAAATGACAACCATATCAATTAATATAACATATTCTGCTACCTTGGTTTCATGTTATCAGCCTCTGTCATTAGATGACAATCAATGCATGAATAGGAAGGGCTGCTACTACTTTTGGCAGATTATCAAATATTATTGTGGACATTTTTTTACAATCCAGATGAAGATACAGATCTATCAGGCTCAGCATACGCTTCAGTTTAGTTTATTGTTCAGAAACATGGACTTCAGACATCAGAGAAGACTTGATATCTTGATGATGGCAGGGCATCAGATGACAAGGCCAAGTTCACAAACACAGGTTCTGCAGCGGTCAAAGTTACCATCATAATTGGAACACTGAGGTGTCGACAACTAAGATGCCTGGGACATGCTATGGAATGCAATGGAAACAGAAATGCATCGTTTTATTTGCAGCAGTGGCCTGATACATTTTGCCATGGAGACAAATACTATTCAGTGTTGCTACCACTTTTGTTGAATGGTGGATGTCTACAGCCGTATCGCTAGTAGCTGCATGAGAGAATTGGTTTCCATACTGTAATATATATATATATATATATATATATATATGTATATATATATATATATATATATATATATATATATATATATATATATATATATATATATATATATATGGTGAATTTCTAGTATATGTTTCCGTTGGGCTATAAATAATGCACTGTTTACATTAATGTAATGGATTTCCCTTGAAAAACCAATTATGTCGATTCATACCTTAGACGAGAATTATTAGAGAATTAATTGTAAACACTAATTCTAATCCCTCTCCCAAAAAAATATATAAACTAATTATAATTCTTTAACACCCCCCTCCCCTCCAAAATCTATAATCTTACGCAACTTATCTAACACTGCAAAGGTTAGGTAATACCTCAAAAGTAGACCAATTGTCACAACGGAGACATATACTAGAAATTGGCTATATATATATATATATATATATATATATATATATATATATAGAGAGAGAGTCTGGCAAAGTGGTACAGAGCGTGTCTGTGACAACCAAAGTACTGAATTTGTTCCCCGCACAGGCATTTGAGCATCTGGATCATTCAGTAAGCAATGGAAAACTACTGAATGTATCTATATTGGCTATAAAATCACTGCAGCCAAAAAATCTGGTTTTATGGCTATGTCCTGAATAGGATATACTACCAATTATTGTTTTTTTTTTCTTCAAAATATATATATATATATATATATATATATACACACACACACATGCATAAAATATCTATTTTGCGCAGCATCCTCTTACTTATACTGGAATTACTGAGTTAGATCTAAACTAACACTTTTTATGCATCTTTCCATCAGCACCAAAGAAGCAAGTGAGGCAACCACTTGTGACACTGTCCCCTACAAGATATGTTACAAGACGTATAGAAGCATGTCTCAGAAATGGCCATTTTGTGTCTCCACATTCTTCTTGTTCTCTGGAGGTTTTTGTACCCGATGGTAAGTTTATTTCTTTCTATCAGTTAGTAATTCTTTGTGGATGTCTTTATACATTGATATTCATTAACCATTTAGCTGCTAAGCACGCGTTTAATCATTCCTCTGACTGCTATTGAAGAGTTAACTGTTGTTTCCTATCCCCTCATTGATGATGTAGTCCCTTTAGCTGTGAGAGAATAGCTCTTGACAGCACATAACCTTTTTGACATAAACACATGTTCTCCTCATTTGTGATATAAATGTGAATCTCCAGGCAAGAGCATACAACATGAAAATGGAAACAGCAAGAAACAGAGGAAGACCAATAAGAAGGTGGATTGAAGGAATTACTAACATCTGAGACATCACAATATTACTGCATATCAATCGACTAAATGTGCCATAGCCAGAAAACTGATTGTCATTCACTCCTGCTGATGCCTTACAGCAAAAGAAGAGAAAAAAAACAATAGATAGATTCACATGTGAAGCTCCCATGGATGGTGAAGGTAGTTTTGGGAAAACAAACTGTCCGTTTGGATTACAAACTCACATTTTTCATGGTCTGCACATTGTGCCATTGCCCCTGCTGTCAACAATATATACTTTAAGTCAACTATTAACAAGGGAGTCCCTCAGCCTACTGTCACATCTAAAAGCCACCAAAACACCATCCTTCAAACTCTCACGGGTCTCTGGATCCGACATCAGAAGTAAATGTCGGAATAAGACCTGCCTGGTCACTGTGCTATTTGGGTTGAAGGTAATACCCAGTTAGAAAGTAACCTATGGCGAGTAGTGAAAGCCAATGGTTTTGACTTGCTCATAATTAGCACTTTTATCCGCTAATTTGGACATGAAGGTACAGGTCAGAAGTTTTCCATCATTGCTGCGAAAGTGTTTTTGGTTATGGGACTGAGAGGTGTTATTAAAATATATTGTTCGACTTGTGCAACCAATTATCATTCCATCTCTACTTACACAGCCCGAACACATTCCATAGAGTGTTTGCATTATTACTTGACAAAAACTTTGAAGCACGGGCAAGTGTTTTTAGAATTTTGGTTATTTGCTAACTCTGGGATTGCCAACGAGCAATGCCAATCCCTTTGCAACCCGTATAATACTTATTTTAATTCTGAGCTATGTTTAAACATGTATTTATGTACACTGAAAATTTACGTGTAATTTCAGTCTCTCTTTTTATTTGTGACTAAAAGTTATGAATTGTTGAATTTCAGCTGCAATCTGTCGTGTAAGGCGTCGATTACAGTTTGGCCGCAAGCCACCCAGAGACAGAGAAGTGAAGGACACTTAGATAATGAACACGTGTGTGTTCAGTTGTTTACTGTATGGCAGCAATTTATATTCACAGCTCAAATGGGCTTGCTATTTGTTAATTGCGATGAAAGGTATTCTCAGCATTTATCATTTGAGACTTATAGATCTAAAAAAAGTGAATCTTTTTATATACAAATATGATACATAGTATGATTAATCATGTCATACCCATCATTGAGTTTATTTGGTAACACATTACTTACATCAATCGTAAAAGAATATTCTAAGATTTTTATTGATATGTTGCCAGTGTGTATGCTTGTAATGGGAGTTTAGTATCTACCATGACAAGTAAAGTGTAGGACACAAAAGATTTTTCAGAAGGTGCTGCACACTGAATTTAACACACAGCACAAAATCCGAAAAAAAAATGCTGACAAAAGATCTTTAAATACCACTTCAAGAGTTTTGCTTATGTTATTTTGCGTCAACCAAAACTAGTTTGATCTGTGAACTTGGCAATTTTTCAAGGAAACTTAGGACAGGATCTAGAAAAACATTCTTAGGTGATTTATGCATGTAGTTTTATAGTTTCTCAAACTATCATATTATCATGCACGCCAGAAAAAACTTTACAAAGATTGGGTATCAGAATAAATACTGGAAAGTAAAGGAGTCTTTCTGCATGGGATTACATCACCTTTAACATGCCATTTGTCTTGGAGAAATATGGTCCTATCACGGTCAATCCATACACCTCAATTTTGTGAAAATGGTCTTGGTATGGATCAGCCAGTACACTGTAGTCAGCAATAAACTCTTAAACCTTCTTGACTGCAACATCATTTGTAGGATACACAAACTTTTTGGTAGTTTTAACTTCAAATTCCATCATTTTTTTACCAAGTTGTGCTTGTTGTTCATCTTCTTTAGCTTTCCCTATGGTGATCATAACATTACTTTATGCATATAATACATCAATATTAAAACATTTTAAATATATGTTTGCATGCAAATGATTCATGTTTATTTTTAATTGATATTTTAATCAGTCACAAATTTGACTGAAACAGTTGATGATCTGTTATTATATTTACTTTGTAAATTTTTATTGTTCCAAAAATGTTTTTGTTCAAGTTATTGTTTACTGTATTTAGGCTGTGTGAAATTAATGTATTAAAATGAATATTACGGAATATAAATAAGACACAATTTATGAATCATTTTTCTTTAGTAAATGAATAATATTAGATATTTATAGACCTATAATAAATGACATACAGCAGTACTGAAAGAAATATACGAAGTAAAAGTATAAGTAGTAAACGATGGTTTAATTACAAATTGGATTTATGGGGAAACAAGTAAATCTGTATATTATAGTGCAAATGAACAATAGAAAAATAATAAGTTGAAATGCAGTATTTACAAATGAATACAAATGGTGTTTTGACCGAAAGGTTTTTATAGAAACATGAAACAGAGAAAGAAAATCGAACATGTTTACATCAAATGTAAAATCATAGGGTAGCTAAGAGCAAAGTGTCACACTTTTCACATTTTAGCATATTGTGACAACTAGACTTAACTATGAGAAACCAAACTGCCATCAGTGTATAACTTATCCATCCATCTTACATTTGTGAGGTTATTGAAAAATTACATTTTCATGTAGAATGAGAATTTATGAACATATATAAAAAAAAATCAATTTCCCCTATTTTTGGAGGCAAAGTGTTGCAGGCAAAAAGATGATACAAACCATTATAAAATTAAGAGAGATTACTACAGCGAGAGATCTAGCACATAGTAAGGGTGTAAATGCAAGATAATAGTAGACCTAGTTTCGTAACTTAAATCTGAAAAAAAAAATTCAGACAAAAAATAGTTAGTAAGTTTCTTTTTAAAGCTAACATCTTTGTAAGGTTGGATGATCATTATAACCATATACATCGGTCTCTCCCAGCTTTAGATCGGCAACTTCCTCATGACATCAGCATTTTTTTCATACAATTTTAATGCAACACTTTACCCCAACTCGCATTGTTGGCAACTATCATAAATTCCGATTAAGAAAAACATAGTAGCCCGACAATATAATGTGCTTAATTACTTAAGAACACAACATATATTTCATTTTAAATATTTTAAAAAATCACGATATTAATAATAACAGCAGGCAGAGTGCGAGAAGTTGCACACCAAAAAATAGACCAAATATAGTGAAAAAATATTATTCCACATTGTTGAAAATTGATTCATCATTGGCCTATCAAACTTCATTTTGTCAAAGGTTGCATTGTTTGCATCTACCCTGGTCATTTGTGTTGACTGGAAACCCCATAGATCCGGAAAAGAACCCGATGCGACATTTTACACTGTGTGACACTTTGCTTTTTAATTTATGGTCAGTACCATATATTTTTGCTTTATGATGTATTAAAATGTGTGGCATATCAAATCTATATGACAAAAATTTGTTTTCGGTTTGATATAACATAATGACACATCATTATGAATTTTGATACCACATACTATCTGAAAATTTGTTATCAGGGGAATTGCAAATTACATGTATATATGAATCATCCATATTTCTTAAGACTTGTACACTGCAATATGTCATTACTTGCGTATTGTATTTTATCATCACTCTTACCGACCAAATTCGAAAGTTGTCGAATATCTGTTATATACCCTTGGTGAGAAGCTTTGGTGATCGTTGAAGCCATTATGATACTTCCAAAATATGGCAACCCTAGCGATCATATTACTAATAATAGCTCATGCAGGATAGCACATCATTACAAAGAGGTGGAATACTTCGATCTTGTCGTGCATTATGAATGTTATTCTTGAAAAATCTGGAATTTGAGTAGAAATAATACATAGAGAATAATGTAAATACATGCCAAAAGCACTATAACAAGTATGATTTCTTAAAATAACTCAGGGGCTTTCAAATTCATTCCGAAAATGCAAACATTCATTATGGAACATAGAAAATTTCAAAGTTTTATGTCGTTTAGTTTGATTTTTATACAGATTTTTTAAGATGCTGCTGTTGATGTCTCTAAATGTCTAAACACTCTTGGTAATCGGAGATATGTGTGCTCTGGATTGCTGGTCAGTGAAGTGTTAATCACATTTTATATTTTTATACATTTTTCAATAAGTCAATTTTGGGCCCAAACATGCGTTGTAGGTCTGACAAACAACATTAAAATTGACTCATTGCGTTCATTTTTCAATCCAAACTTTTGAAAGATCTAAAACGGTCCGTTTCTGTGTAAATGGATAGCATGCATATAAAGCTGGTTCCAATCTCTTGTTCTGACATGATGACACAAATCTACTTCTGGTGTTTGCGGTAATGAAAATATAGACAGGTTTGAATCCAAAGCTATAGTTGAAGAGTTGATTGGGGGGGGGGGGTGTTGTGTGTGCGCGGAAAGAGGTGTTAACATCATATTTTTCACAATATCACATTTTTTTTCATTTCATGTATATATTTAAGTCACATTGCTAGCAAGCATGACAGCACAATACTAACAGTGCAGTATTTTTTTATGACTGAATTTGCATGAAAACATAGCCTGTGTCAATATTTTCAGCTTTAACTATATCTAATTAATTCATAATATTAATTCATCACTAAATAAACAATTAGAAGACAAAATTGATGCCTTTGAGATGTGGGTATATAGAAGAATAAGGAGAACATCATGGAAAGAGAAGAAAACAAATAAAGAGGTGCTAAAGACACTTAATATGAAGAAAGAACTACTAAGAGAAATAAAGATCAGACAAATAAAATACTTTGGACACATTAAAAGACATGACACTCTATTGAAGACCTTACTTGAGGGTAAAGTCAAAGGGAAGCGAGCAAGAGGTAGGCAGAGAAACAAGTGGGAGAGTAACATTACACGATGGACAGGTTACAGTCTAGCAGAATGCACCACCAAGACAGGAGATGTTGGAGATACGTTGCAGCCAACCTTCGTTGCGGAGATGGCACTTGATGATGATGATGAATTAATTCATAATTAACTATCCTACTACCTGAGGAGTTTTTTTGTTTTGATTCCAAGGATATGTGTAATGTTGTGGTAATTTCTCCAGAGCTTTCTTTCATATTCAGAAGACTACCAACTCTTAGCTGTATGCAATGCTTTAAAGCTATTCATAATGGGTCTATGTAGGATGAATGGTCAACAATTTTGTATGCAGACATCCAATTACATGAAAGCAACAGTTTGGCGGTATCAATGTTGGCCACTTTTAACCAGTTTATATGACTGCATAATATGGCAAGCTTAAATAGATCGAGTTGTTTTGTTTAGTCTAAATTGCATCAGAGCACCAGAACAAAATCTTGTGTAGTAGATATAAACTTCTTGAATGCCGTACTTTCCCTCGACACCCGTAAAGGATAAATGAGGAAGGAAAGAAGAAGAATGCTGTACTTTGACAAATGACATGTGCAGGTTAAGTTACATCACCGTTAAAATCTTTCATTGATAACATAGTTTGATCTTGAATCAGAATAAACATCTGTTCTATTGTCTTTCCCCAGGTGGATTGTGATCCACTCTTGCCGTTAAGCGTGGGGGGTGATTGGAGCTGGAGCTTGCGTTCTAAAGCCAGATGTGTGGCCTCGGCTGTGCTATGACCGTGTCTGTTCAGGATGTCCCTGACGTTTTATATCCATCTTTTCCGTGGTCTTCCTCTGGCTTTGTACCCTGATCTCATTTGGTTATATGCTTGTAGGGGCAACTTTTTTTGATGCATTCTCATGTGGCGGCCAAACCACTTGATCTGTTCTCTCTCTATGTAATCTGTACAAGATATTATACCTATTCTTTCCCTGATATATTCATTTCGTAATCTATCAAGCCTGGTGACCCCGGCAGCTTTCCTCAAGCAAACACGAGTAAACATCACCCTCCGTAAAATAAAAATCTAGTAAACGATCTTTGATGCCTCTTTCCAGCATTAGTGTATGGTTGATTACCTGTAATTGTTGTTGATGATCAGAACTTCAATAGACTGCAAACTCTAAATTAGATTACCTGTATTGCTAGTGGCAATAATAACCAACTCACCATTATCAACATTATCATATTTTTCACAATTTCACATTTTTGCAAACTAAATTAGATTCACCTGTATCGCTAGTGGCAAAGAAAACAAACTCACATTAGGACAAGTAGATATTATATAAATAAGTATAGATATACCGTATTACAAAAAACAAAAAAAAAACTACTGGTGTGATGAAATGATAATAAAGAATAAGAACAATACAAATTAACGTTTCGGTCAAAACAATAATAATACAATAATAAAATGAAAAAAATTACTAAAGTATTCAGAATTGGCCTATATCAAGGACCTGCAGTGCTGTTCACAGTTTTTAAGAATTTGCGATGATCTTATTTTGTAGTTAGAGTAGTTTGTAATATTATAGCAGAACGCAATACTTTTGTGATGTCACTCTTCCGGTTCATTTCTTTCTGTTAGTGCAATGTTTTAACTTGCCTTCGACTGATCATGATGCAATATGGAGACATATAGAGTTTAAGAGGAGGGTTGGATGTTAGAATTTGTTCTGACACTATGCCAAAACCCCCAACCCACTAAACTCTAACATTATCACATCTCTTCTGACTAGCGGTATAATCTAACCTCTGCTAACATTTAGCCATTTAAAAAAAATTTCTGCCGCCACCACTCTGCAAGTGACGTAATTTCATTGACCATGCGAAAGCTGCACACCTTAATGCATTTGCAATGAACATGTGCATGATATCTAAGTCTGTTCACATTCTGCTTTTAAACACAATATTAGGTAGGCCCTTGACATAGGTCCTTTCCAAATTTTCATACAAAATGTTATTAACAATATATACAAGTTATAGTAAATAAAACCATCAAAATCACATAGGACAGATGAATAATGATGTACAGCACAAAATAGTACAATTATGAGAACAATATAGTGAGCACCATGAAAATATGTAATAGAAATAAAATGGAAGAGAATAAACATTCATGAGATTATAATAAAAAATAAATATAATAAAAAAAAAGTCAGGTATCAATATTTTCGCCATCAAATTCACATTTGTAAAGTATTTTTGTTAAATTTATATACAGAAGTGTTTCATATTTTTGAGAGAGCTGTACACCTTATAGGTGCAGTCGAACAAGAATTGTCATTCACTCTTAATAACTAGTGTAATAACGGGCAATACTCATTTCTACATTATACATACAAAATTAGTGTTAAAGAGGTAAATTTTATTCATGACTGCCTGTTGGACGTGGACACTGCAATTGATAAATTTATTATATGTGAGATGTCATCTGTGTGGGGTAGTGAGAAATAATATGTTTAAACATCAGACTACAGGCACAAACAGCTTCATATATTTTGAAATCTGATGGGGGAGATCAAGCACATATGGGCCTGTCAAGAGTGCTGTGGCATTATTTCATAAATCAATTACCAGTTGACGTTTAGCCTATTTCAGCAGATTGACAATGTCTGCATTAAATAGCCAGGTTTTAAGAAAAATCTTTCTTGCGGAAAAACTGGCAACTTCTGTGGCTAAGCTGCCTTTATTTCCATTGCCTATAAAAGCGCCTCCCCCCTTGTACTCAACAGAAAAACATACAGTAACAAAAGTTGTTTTTTAACTTCACAATTCCGTTCATCACCAGAACATCCCTTAGGACCCTGCAGGTTGATGACACCACTTACTATCCTGGAGATGGAAACTCAGGGTTCTATAGGTGTTTGTTTTGTGGCTTCTATGAGTATACTTTGAAAGATTCAGCCTGGCTATCAATGGCTGGAGTCAATTACAAAATCTGTGCTGAAGAGCGTTACCTTAATTTTTTGACCTGGACACATGGGTGTTGGGAGGGAATGAAATATCAGACATGCTAACACTGTAACTAGTGGTTGTTCAATGCAGTATGCTGATATTTTGAATTCAATGGAGAAGTTAGATCATTTGGGAGATATGGGGTGTATCTCTACATCTAGATGTCTAGATTGCAGGACCTAGAGTGAAGCGTGGTGTTGCACAAAATCAGCAGCATAGAGTAATCAAGAGCTACCAACAAATGCAGAACTAGAACCATCAGTTACCACACGCTGAGGTTTGGTGTGCATTGATGATGATCTGCTGACTAACTCACATACGATTCACTCATTTCCAAAGCCTATCCATTATATAATTTTTTTTATGTGAATTGATAAGTGTAATACACAATAACTGGTTCGGTTATCAATCAAGACACCCCATTACTGTATTAAATTGTCAGTGTGATTTTCCCCCCAAAATAGACAATATTGTGCTACTGGTATTTGTTTTTAACATAAAATAATTTAAGACGTGTGATGAAAATGTGACTACACAAACACATAAATCAAGATTCACATTTTCTGTGCCATCAAAATATCTGAGAATACTGCAGTAATGTGGGACATGTTTGTATTTTTGTTGACATTTTACAGATTTTGAGATTGTTATTCTTTTTAAATTCATGTTTACAACATTGTTTTTTGTTTTTTTAATCTTATGTTTACAAATACATTTTTCTATTGATCAATAAAATATATTGGTGTCAAATCAATCACATAAACTACCGGTACTATATTTTTTGTTATGTGATGTATGTCTTTTATAATCATATTGCGTGTAAACTGTCTGATTTGTAATCCTTGTTTATATGAGCTGTGTCTGTAGTCCATATTATGTGAATTATTAAAGAGTTGTATTGACACGGATCAGGTCCGGGGCCCAAAAAATAGAGCAAAGAATAGCAACACTGTTAACCTTTCACACCTGTCATAAGAGGCAACTGAGGAGATTGCGGGTGGAGCTGACTGTCCATCCCATATACTGTCAAAGTGACCATAATCCACTAGGAAGTCGGATGTGCCAAGCTGAAAGATGCAGATATCACAGCAAAGCTGTAAACTATGACACACATTCCTTTCTCTGGGCTGCATCATGGTAATTGAGAATGAACACAGAAGGTACAGATCAATTAACAATATATTTATATCAAGTGACATTCTTTCCAGAATGTTGTCTTCGTCATGGATACTCTAAATGCCTATCTGTCCCGGACAAGCAGGCCTGCATTCGATATTGCTAGTCTATTGTCTTTTGGTATTCCTCTTTTTCTCTTGCCCGGAACTCTGCCCTCCAGAATCAGCCTTTTGGTACCATCATGTTGCTTTAAGGGTCCAAAATACTGTAGATTCCTTCTTTTCTTCTGCGTTCGTTCTCAAACTCCTGCAGATTAGCAGGATGTAGTCCGGAGAAAGGAATGCGTTGTGTCATGGTTTACAGCATTGATGCAATATCTGCGCCTTTCGGCCTGACACATTAGACTTCAGCATGGCTTTGGGTCACTGACCCTATATGGGATGGGACAGCTAACTCCATCCCATAACCTCCTTAGTTGCCTTTTACGATATGTGTGGAAGGTAAACAGTGTTGCTATTCTTTGCTCCCCTTTCGGTCCCTGGCAAAACATGGGCGAGATTCCTTCTTAAGATGGTATAGAACCCACCCTTCATTTAGTATCAGTAATTTCAATGTCCTCCTTTTTCTGTGTCCATGATATTTGTAGGATTTTTCTGTAGCAATATTTGTAGAATTTTTCTTTAGCAATTCATTTTAAATGAATTTATTCTTCTGGTTAGTGTCATATCAAGTCTTGCATCCATATGTTGCCACTGGGAAACACATGATCTTAAAATGGTTACTTTAGTGTCATTACTACTTTGCGGGGTGCAAAGGGAACGCATTGCTCTAGGCGGACCCAAGTTTAGCAGATAACCAAGATCCCAAATGTACCTCCACGCGGTGCACCCTGGAAACAAATACAGCAGCTCGAGCTGATTCTGGCCAAATCATTTGGGGATCGTGTCCGAGAATGTGGAGGTAGCAGATGGAAAGAGATTTGACTGCACAAGAGACAGACAATATCTCCGACACCACCAGCATCACCACATATAGCGACACTGTCGACATACAGTGAAGCTAGTCAGTCCAGTCCGAACATTGGAGGGGCGGCCAATGTAAAATGCACGTAAAGGTGTTGTGTTGTTCGTCCATCACAAGTGATGATGACCATTTGTTACATCCACTTTTGAAAATTCAATTTTAGTTATGTCCTTGATTATGAGTTCGTAGATGGCTAATGAGCCCTATTCGAGCTGTAAATGTCCTTGGACAGTTTGGACATGGAATAACGACTGTAGACGGATCTTGGTCTATCCGTGACTTTCTAGCTGCTCTCCGCTGTTGAGCTGCTGCATTTCTCTTTTTTTCACAAGATGATGCGCTCTTTTTTATTTTAGAACTCCATGTAAATCTATTTTGTGCAAGTTCTTCCCATGTATCGTGGTCTATTTCAAAGGCTTTCAGTGAGTCCTTTAACGAGTCCTTGTAGCGCTTCCTTCGGCCACCTTGAGATTGTATACCCTTCTCTAGCTCACCATAGAGAAGTAAAAGTAGAGGCACGGTGAGAGACAAATAGATTTCATACCGAGTACAATGAAAGGGCAGAACAGCGCTAGAGGGCAGCGCGAACTGCAAATAGAAAGTGAAAAGTCTCTAGGGAAGGGGAACTACAAGCTCCGTCAGCTCGAGACGAGCATCTAGTTACCTGAGTTCCTTACAGGCAGAGACCCAGACCCATTCATTTGTGTTTGGTAAAGCAAGAAGACCTAATCCAACTCTAATGTCGAGCCTTCCTAAACCGGAAATATGCTCGCGAAGAGAAAGGGTTCCGTACCCGGTGGGCTCAGGCACAAAAGGGACAACGATTTAGCCCTGGCCCAACTCTACTGTCAGGTTTTCCTACACCGTAAATACACTTGAAGAGAGAAAGGCTTCAGTACCTGATGGGCTCAGGCGCTATTTGGACAAGGATGATCAGCTCGAGAACGCCTTGCTCTCAAACGCGTGGTGAGACTCGAAATTGGACAAGGGGTACATGATGTCAGTGAATGACACCTCGGCTAAGAGGGCGAAAGAGCCAGGGCCCAACTCATCTGTTGAGTTCTTCCACTTAAGGAACCAGGCTCACGGATGAGAAACGGTTCAGTACCCAATGGGCACAGGCACAGCACGTCCAATTACACGAGGCAAGTTCATAGACAGTGGAACACCTTGTACGAGTCAGACGAGAGCAAAAATCGTCTGGGCAAAGAGTCGCCACTACGCATGCCTGGAGACAGATATAGAGGCTGTCACGGGCTAAGGGTAGCCCACCCGAATTGTCAAGGCATGCTGAAATCGGATGTGCTAGGCCTACACGGCGCATAACGGTGGCACAACGTAATCACGCTCCCGGCGGAAATCCCACGGACACCCGTGATGGTTACAATGGAGCGAACGCAAAACAAACAAACAAACTACTTTGCCACAGCTTTATCATTTGTGTTAATTTGAGTACAATTAATAATAATATCAAACTCATGGACATATCTGGTGTGCGAAGATGATAACATACATAAACCTAAATATAACCCATTTAGGGTCATTGGAGTGTTACAATGAAGTCATCAGACACAATACTCACCAAACATCCCTATTCTCAACCATACGGATGTGTAGAAATATTTTACCCTATTTCTTGATGTTCTCAACTCAAGAATTTATTTGGCCATCTCTTCTCTGTCTACACTAAACTGTTTTTTTTATAGGATAATCTTTGATGGAAGTGAATTGTATCGTTGCACGTCCAAACCACATACTGGTAAGTTTGAACTAGTTTCGCCACTGACAACAGTGCTTTCTGTCGAGCTGACCACCTAGGGACTATGAGGTATCAGTGATGACCAAGATACCAGGTTACATTTTCACCGCAGGCAATTATGTATCCAGACCATTCAGAAATAATTGGCAAACTACTAAATGTAAATACTGCCAAGAAACTTACTAGAGCCAAAAATTGCTGGGTTGATAACTTCCTGAATAGGATATGTTACCTTTCTTACTGCTTGTTTTCTTACTGCTCATTTCCCAAGGCCACTTTCTCCATCGATGAGGCCTTTACATGTGAATCCCGTAATGTCATTTACGTGATCATATGTAAACGCTGTGGCAAACAGTACATCGGGGAAACCGGCCTACGATTGAGCGATCGCTTTTGTAACCATCTTCATGCCATCAAGCACAGAACACCCACTCCTGTGGCCACACACTTCAACGGCGATGGTCATCATGGTGCTTTGGATATTCAGGTCACCGCCATCAGATCTTGCACCACCGATGATAGATCTAGGTATGCTCTAGAAAATCGTCTCATTTTCGAATTGGGTACACTCAAGCCTTTTGGACTCAATTCCGACCACTCTTATGTCTAGTACTGGTTTGGTGTGGTCTTTGTCTTTATTCTTTTTGTTCCGTTATTTACTCATCTTTTTGTTCGTTTCGTTTCCACATATATTTACGTTTTTATGTACTTTCTGACCTTCCGGCATATCATTTCCATATTTCCGTTGGACGTTGTGATAGTTTTTCTATTCGTCGTCTTTTAATGTTTTGTTTGTGTCTTGATAAAGACCTTTTCGTTGAAACGTTTAATATGATTTGTGTATTGTAATTTTTATGATTTCTTGTGTGCTCATCATTGCCCATCATTACCCACTAGTTTTAGATATAGTCTATGGTGTCCCATTGAGACGATATATAAACCTGTGTTTTACGTAAGTCTAATTATTGTTACGTTTCACGCAGTTACCTTGTATTGATTGTCATGCTTGTTTTCAGTGGATATGTCTTCAGCAAGTATTGAGGGTGGTGTGTGTGTGTGTGTTTACCTACAACTTTCGTTACTGCATGTTTTCCTGTTAAGGAGTGCAGGGGGGCTTTTAAGGCTGTGGAAATAAAGGCCGCTTTGCCAAAGCTGTCGCCACGACGTGTACAGGAAGAATTTTTTGTTGCACCTCCAAAAGACAAAAATTCTTGTCCCAACCGCGGATTGAACCCGGGACCTCAGGAATCTGAGGCCGGCATTCTAGTCTTACCTACAAAAATATTTAAAAAGACCATTCATCCATCTTTATGTGCAATAATTCCCTCTTGTTCATGAGATATTTGCTTTTGTATTTGTAGTGAAAATTTTCTTAGCCAAAACCTGTTTTGGCTAAATTCCTAATACTAAAAAAATCATGTTCTAATTTCCTTGGGGAAGGGGGAACTGTGATGTTGAACACAGGAACCACCTCATCTACGGGCTTGCTTGATGACTATCACTTTAAACTACAGATTTACGTGCTCTTACATGTAGGCGTACTACTCTCAGCAAGTGACGTGGTGAAAGATGGGGAAAACTAGAGTAAGTGAATTAAAACATCTAGTCTATGCCTTCTTTTTGTCCCATTTATGTGAAATGTTGCACTTTTCTACACCTCATAAACAACCGGTCTTCATCAAACAACTTCCATCTTTTCTGTCATATAGCTAGGCCTTCCCTTGCTTTACCTATTTTAAATATGTTTCTAATTATCTTCTCTGGGTGTTTATGTACCTTTTTAATCTACTATTTTCCTGAGTATTTCAGAACAATGGTCATAATGCAATAGCTTCTGATCAGATCATGTACATCAAACAACAATTAACTGCATTATATCTCACAGTACTTCTGTTGTTGTCTTGGTGGAACACTCTAAAAAACTAATTTGTCCATCATTTGATGTTTCCTTCCCATTTATGTCTTTACCTCTTGCTTTACATTCTTCAATTTTTTATTCCAACGAAGTCTTCAACAGTGTCATATCTTTTAATGTGCATTGTTTTATTTCCCTTAGCAATGTACCATTCCTAATTTTCAAAGACCTCCACATTTCTTTCTCTTTTCATGAACTTCTACCAATTGTGTATATCTGCACCAGATGCATTTATTCTGTTTTCTAAATTCTTGATTATTGTCCATACTCCATACATTAAACTTTCTGCTAATCTTTTAATATATATCCTTCTCCCCTAGTGCTGTTCCTCAAGCAATCTCTCTAATTATTTCTAATCATTAAGTACTTTATAAATAAGACCAAGTATATGATAAGCAACCAACCCACTAACAAGTTCTTTATCTCTATCAATAACAGAACTAGAACAAGTCAACAGATTTTAATACCCTGATTCTATTATCAGGAGTTGTGATTGCTATGAAGAAATAGGAAAGAGATTCACCATTGTTTCAAAGAAGCTGACACAAAAACACTTGGCTGGGCTGCAACAAAAAACAAAGTTAACTTTCCTAAGAGCCTGCATATTCCCAGTGACAGTATATGTGTGTGAATCTGGTACAATCACCAATAAAATGAAAAATAAAATAACATTTCAAACACTAAATTACAAATGAAATTATGAAACAAAAAATATCAAAACTGAGAGAAATAAGTCAACATAAAACTGATCAAACAAGATTCACTCCAAAAGTATACAATATTTTGACTTTATCAAACTACATGACAGCCTAGAAAATAATGACCATAATGTAGGGGATGACAAAAGAAGAGACAAACCAAGAAGATGGACACAAGATATCAAAGACTTCCAGATGTGAAAAGATTGGCTAACAATCGGCAGGTGTTTCAAAAGACTGCGAAGACCTATACATCTTGTTTAGAATATGCAGCTGACTTATTCCTTTACTATTTACTTCAGTAAAGTATTCCGACCAGAAAATGTGGGTTCACAGTACAACATTTATGTTATTTTTCACTGAAATACAGATTGATCAATCTGGAATTTGACATGTATGCAATACTAATTTACAGTAAAGAGAAAGGCCTCTTCCTAAATATCAAGAAAAAAGAAGTAATGGTTATTTCATAGAAACAAAATAAGACACATTGCAAAATCAAAGTGAATGATATATTATTAAAACAGGTCCACCAATTCAAATAATTAGGTACAACGATTACAGCAGATGGAAGAAGTTCAACAGAAATAAGACGCAGAATAGGACAACATTCAGAAAACAACATTCAGAAACATGAAAAATATATTATGCAATATGACCATGTCATTAGAGATGAGAGAGTTCTGCAATGCTATATAACACCTATACTAACATATGGATGTGAGTCTTGGACAATAAACAAACTAGAAAGTTGGAAATTAGAGGCAATAGAGATGTGGTTCTATAGAAGAATGCTGAGAATACCATGGACTGCCAGAAAAACTAATGTAGAGGTGTTGAAAAAATTAAATGCGAAACAGACCTTAATCAACAATATAAGAAAAAGACACTCTTCTTTTTTTGCCACTTCATGAGACAGGCAGGTCACAATAGGCAAAATTGAAGGCAAAAGAGACAGAGGGCGACAACGTGAAAAATATTAGACAGTTTTACAACCTGGCACAGCATGGAAACAACAACGATCTTATTACATAATACTGGAGATAGAGAGCTATGGAGAGCCATGATTGCTTATGCCAGCTGTCATGGCACCTAATGAATGAATTAGGCGGGGGGAGGGGGTGTGTGTTAAATTTCAGTAATTATTGCTAATGCTGACTTTTATTTCCCAAGCACATATTGACGGGACGGAAAAAGAAAAAAAAGGGTAGTTTGATGTTAAATTTCAGCAATTATTACCAATACAGATTTTATAATACTATAAGAATACACATTATCGAGCTGCGTTAGCGCAGTGATTAGCGCACTGGCTTTGCATATGAGTGGTCCTGAGTTCATTCCCCAGTTGAGGTGGAAATGTTTTTCAGATCACAACGGCTCCCGGGTCGACCCAGCCTTAAATGGGTACCGGATTAATCCGGGAAGTAAAGACTGCAAGGGAGAGGAGATGGCTACCGCCCTCATTTGCAGAGCCTCTGAAATGTGAGATCGCTAACATCTCGTACCCCTACGGCATTAATAAATGCTATGGGTTACTTTACTTTTTTTACTTTTTTCCTAATACACATGTAAATTTTACAAAATACAAATTGATGAAAAAAAGTTGACAGCTAAAGATATTGGTACAAAAACATACAAATAACTGTGTACAAGACATTTGCAACTTTTCAACCTCAACATTTTTTCAAGAAAATACGAAACAAACGATAAAAATAATGGAACAATCACAGAAGCACTAGAGGGCATACATTAATAGCACAGATGTGCAGGGTGACAATGACAAATGTTGTCATAAAGGTGCGTTTAAAAAAATAAGAAATGGAAAATGAGAACTGAATTTAAAAACTATACCTGAAAACAACATGAACAACAATATAGAGAGGACCCCACACCCAAAATCTAAATAAATCAATAAATAGAATTAAGAAAGGCTTATGGGTATCTAACAGAAATGTAAACCAATTTTCAAGGACGTACCTAGTTCTATCATCAGTAATGCATGATCTTAGGGCAGTGACCTGAAAATCACAGGCACCACAATGATCATCACAATTGAAATGTATGGTGACAGGAGTAAGTTCGCTGTGGCATGAAAATTCCTACAGAAAATGGTCACTCAATTTTAAGCTAGTACATATGGGAAAGCTTTCTGTTAATGAACATGCACCTAGCCAGTTTTGTAGTTCTGTTAACACCCTTCATTTAGGATTATTTTAGTCTTGCTAGATCTTCATGGTTAGTCATCAGGATGAAGTTTTCAATCTTCTCAAAGTTTGATCAGTAACCCAAAAGTGTATTCCTCAATTAACTGAACTGGTTTATTGACACCAAAATTATAACAGAAAAATACTTGCTATAGTGGTTTCAGAATGTTTGCCTTCAAACACCATTAATGTCTTAATAACTAGTGATCACAAGAACATATTTTTTGTGCATGTGATTTTACATACCAAATATTTTCATAATTTTCTGCAGCTGTCGCCATTTCCATGCATAAGTACATTTCTTTGATGTTTATACAGTGGAATTCTGTTATAACTTGGTCTGGACTGACAATATATGTATGTAATAACAGAAATTTGCTATATGCAGTACAAACAATATAGAATAAATATAATTAGGGATTCTGAAAAGTGTTGTTATATAGGAAAATATGTTATAAACGAATTCACTATAGAGAGATTCCGCTGTACACGTTATAATTATTTTATTCCTAAAGAATTACTAATAACGGTTATTTAATATTGGATGACATTTCATGAGTATTGGGATATTTGTCAGACTGTTTGTGCTGGTGACTCCAATGAGGCACCCTACTGGATTACACATTTCATGCATCTTCTTATTATTATTGGGTATTACCCCCCCCCCTTTCTATTACAACTATACATACACCTATGAATTCCTGTTGATATTTGACATTGACCGTAAAAATTTCTATAGTGGAATCCCTCTATAGCGCATTCTTTTATAACAAAATTCCCCATATAACAACACTTAATAACTATATAACAAATCCCCAATGATAATTATTCAATTTTTTTTGTACTGTATATAGCAAATTTCTGTTATTATATACATATTTTGCTACTCCTGACCAAGTAGTTTAACAGGATTCCACTGTAGTAAATGTAACTTGAAGCATTGTTTCCCTGTTCACTTCTCAAGAAATGCATGCAAATTTGTTTTTTCTGATCATACATTAGTTGTACAAGGTTAAGCTAATAAGGATATTTTTCAAAACTTGCATCTTTCATATTACGGTATTGTATATAGCACAAATAAATTGAAGTTGGTAGCATATCCTATTCAAGACATAGCAATCAACCCAGTATAATTTGGCTGTGGTGGTTTATCACAAACAGACAGAATGAAATTGTGTTGTTTTACTAAAAAAAAATAATTGTACATTGGGTCAATAGTTTTATTAAACTATACATAAATGTTCATGAATTTTAGTCATACTGTTGCAGAATTACAGATTTTGAAACAACAGCACACATTTTGAAATGCACTATAACAATACAATAAGTGATCCAAAATTAAAGTCAAACAACCAGGATGCAATAATAAAATGAACGTTTGCTAATCAAGTTCTATGACCAGTCATAACCATGCAATGAACACATGTTTATATGCTACATTTTATTATGATTTTAAAAGATGGAAATTACTTTGACTTGATTTATTACTCTTAGATATGAAGATGTACTAATCAATTAACTCTTTACATTTAATTTCAATGATTCAAACAAGCGGCAAGTGACTTTCTCCTTCATCTTCATCTGTAGTGGGCTTTGATATCCAATTTTTTCTTAACAAGCTCCAGTTTCGATCATTGTCCGGAATATCCTGACACACTAAAAGCATTGGATTAATACTTGGATATACCTTGATGAAAGTGTTTACTAAGTTCTGTTCAAATGGCAGGTTGACAGCTCTCAAGGCTTGAGGAGTGCCAAGCATGTCACCATATAATGAATGTGGCAGCCGCCAGCGATTGGTCAGTCCTGTTTGCGTTCTTATACGACGTGGATTATATGGATACTGTAATATATTAAACATCTTGTCAGAATTATCTCATAAATAATAGATTTATTGGCATATATTTACACATGTACCAGGTATATAAACAACTGAAGCATGTCCTGTTTATGACATTGCTTTCCAAACATTGTTGAGTTTTTAGGCACTACATATTTTCTCAACATTCTCAGTATTATGAGAACCAGCTGTTCATCTAAGACACATAACTGTACACGATGGAACAGGTGGACCTGTGATTCCATATACATACTATGGAAGACTTAATGCAACTCATATTCATCTTGTGAGTTACATCCATCATCTCCATGGATCATATATTATATTTATTATAGTACAACAATAATACTATCATCTGGAAAAGAACCTACACATTATGAGAAATAGCACAACTTGTTCACCACCAAGTTTGCTTGATTTAAGACTGTTCTATAAAATATTCTTTTGCAATGACATAATATTTTTAAAATGTAGTTTTACTGGATGATTCGGACTAGTCAAAATGTGTACTTAGAAACAAAATTATGAAAAAGCAACAATTCATACATCCTAACACATAAAGTATCCATTTTATTTTTCTTCTTGTTCATAATTTAATATTTCTACACAGCAAGTTATCATCCCTTTTCACACTAGTTGTATTTGGTAATACTGCATGTGGTCTATATATTTCATAGATCAATGGCATAATTACTTTCCCAAAAGATCTAGCACCTATTTCCTATAGGAATTTTATGGAGAGAGTGGGTAGACTCGTGTGAACTGTCACATGAAATAGTCAAAGAAAGCACTATAAACAAATGATCTATGATCTAAACATCTGAGATGATGAGTTCATTCCAGAATACTGTACAATCTTAGAGAAAAGAGCACAGTGTTTCAGATGTTGTCAAGTTTGTTAAATTGATGTTTATTTGACGTTTGGCTTTTATTTTAATGTGACCTTATAATATGGGACAGTTTTAACCTATTATAATGCGTGAAATTACTGCTAATAGAACAGATGAAAATAAAGCACAAGGTGTATGACCTACATTGTGGGCGAGGAGCCTATTTTGTGCGAAGTGCCATTTGTAAATTTATATCATTCCGAGACATACATAATTATCAACTTAAAAATTGGCCTGCAAAATTTTCTCAAACATTTCAGTAACTCACCCCTAATGTGATGACTGGAACTACTTCTATTTGGTGAAGTGTGTGAGTTGGTATGGATTTTGTTGTTATTCACAACTCCTACTTTTATTCCAAACTGTTTGCAGGTGTCACACATATATTTTCAGTTCACCATTCAAATGTCTCTCCTCATAAAATTAGTAAACTACTATTAAGAGACTGAAACATTAATGTCAGTTTGTGTATAATTTATGTCCATGGCCTTCATTTTTCCTTAATTGTTATTTTTATCTCTTTAACACTCATCATTTACTAGTTGTTTCTAGTAGAAATTGAGTGTAATTAAATGTGCAAGAAAGAATAGCTTTTGATAGCATGTGGAATGGATTTACATGAAAATATATACACATCAACATATAAATATATGTACATTCCATTTGAATAAACATAAATACTATAATAAACATGCACATATACATACAAATATCTAAATATATATATATAAGTACATACTGATATGAAAGCATACATGTGAATACACATGCATACATGTGTATAAGTGCCTACAAATACAACTACATACATACATACATACATACATACATACATACATACATACATACATACATACATACATACATACATACATACATACATACATACATACATACATACATACATACATACATACATACATACATACATACATACATACATACATACATACATACATACATACATACATACATACATACATACATACATACATACATACATACATACATACATACATACATACATACATACATACATACATACATACATACATACATACATACATACATACATACATACATACATACATACATACATACATACATACATACATACATACATACATACATACATACATACATACATACATACATACATACATACATACATACATACATACATACATACATACATACATACATACATACATACATACATACATACATACATACATACATACATACATACATACATACATACATACATACATACATACATACATACATACATACATACATACATACATACATACATACATACATACATACATACATACATACATACATACATACATACATACATACATACATACATACATACATACATACATACATACATACATACATACATACATACATACATACATACATACATACATACATACATACATACATACATACATACATACATACATACATACATACATACATACATACATACATACATACATACATACATACATACATACATACATACATACATACATACATACATACATACATACATACATACATACATACATACATACATACATACATACATACATACATACATACATACATACATACATACATACATACATACATACATACATACATACATACATACATACATACATACATACATACATACATACATACATACATACATACATACATACATACATACATACATACATACATACATACATACATACATACATACATACATACATACATACATACATACATACATACATACATACATACATACATACATACATACATACATACATACATACATACATACATACATACATACATACATACATACATACATACATACATACATACATACATACATACATACATACATACATACATACATACATACATACATACATACATACATACATACATACATACATACATACATACATACATACATACATACATACATACATACATACATACATACATACATACATACATACATACATACATACATACATACATACATACATACATACATACATACATACATACATACATACATACATACATACATACATACATACATACATACATACATACATACATACATACATACATACATACATACATACATACATACATACATACATACATACATACATACATACATACATACATACATACATACATACATACATACATACATACATACATACATACATACATACATACATACATACATACATACATACATACATACATACATACATACATACATACATACATACATACATACATACATACATACATACATACATACATACATACATACATACATACATACATACATACATACATACATACATACATACATACATACATACATACATACATACATACATACATACATACATACATACATACATACATACATACATACATACATACATACATACATACATACATACATACATACATAAAACATACATACATAAAACATACATACATAAAACATACATACATACATCATACATACATACATCATACATACATACATACATACATACATACATACATACATATATACATACATAAATAAATATATATATACACACATACATATACACACACACACTTTTATTATCCATTGATCAGATGTTTTCTACCCCTGACCTACAGGATCTGTGTCCCAAAATGTCAAGGGTATGATTTATATTTAAAATGCTTCTCAGAGAAAAAAATAAAGTATTTAATGCAAGTGAACTGAAAAGAAAACACCAGACAGGAAGAATTTATTTTTCAAATAGTCACGCCACCGTGATATGTCTTAATTGCATGGAATAGTCTCCCATATTCAAGAGCTCATTTTCTAGGGAATGCAAATCCAAATGAACTGTTTGTTGAAAATAGACATGCTGGTCCTAAGAGAGCACGCTGTAAAGAAATAACACAACATTCTTTGGCACATATAATAATGATAATTCTCTGTGAATAAATCTCTTTAGAGAAATAAAACAAATTATAACAGAGCAAATCTTAACCCCATTTTCACTTCCTGTGTCACCTTCCCAAACAAAATTAAGTCATACCTTGTCTATGGTTTTTCCATCAATGACAACTCCAACCAACGCTCTGTAGGGAGCTTCCTGCACAGACCTATAATAAAGATTACTTTCAGCTTAAACATTTAAAAGTAGTAAATGAGCAAAACAGATAATGGTAGTGGTGGCGACTGCGATGATGTACAGTGTAAAATAATCATTTTTACCCTATTATGACGTGATTTTTGCATCTGTCTGATCTGTGCACACAGTAAAAGCTTTAGAGAAAATACATTCATTGAGGTCAGATTGATCTGGTATTTTCTTCCAATGTTTTAATTGTTTTATGAACTTCCAATTAACCTTGCTCCTTGCAAAAATTATATTGGGGGGGGGGGGGGGGATTTTGTGTGTGTGTGTGGTAGTGGTCTGAAAAAGTTTAACAGTTGTTGACAAAGGGGAGGGGTTTGACAAAAGTTGATATTAATTTTTTTTAAATATGTCTTTATGTACCAATTAAATTGTTACAATTTGAAACATTTTTCACAAAATCTGATAAATAAATGATGTTTTATTTCTTTTTTTTTTATTACCTTATGCGAAGATAAGGAGGTGCAAATTTATCAATTTCAATATTATTAATTGGAGCATTCAAGCAATTATAATACATAGATGCATGTTTTTTATCTTCATCACAATATCTAATAAAATTATCATGAGTCTTACATAGATGATAGATATCTGACTTGTGTAGAACTACTTTCACACGGTAGAGGAATGTCAGAATATGATTGAAGGCACCATAAGCATAGGTGTGTTCCCCGCCCACCTGACAAACCAAAAACCTTTCTTAAAAAAATCATAATCACCAAGAAAGAAAACCACCAGTTTCTTACCCTCCCATTCTAAAGTGTCAGTGCTTCTGAGGAATTCGTCTTTTTCCGTAATTTAATTGATCACTTTTTTGTCAACATCCAATGAAAGTCACTGGAAAAGTCAAGTTTGGATGATTTCTAATTTAGCCCACAGGTATTACAAGGTGCTTTCAAATGAATTACATACCCGTGGTAAGCAAATGTAATCAATCAATATCAATCAATAAACCCATAACCCTTCAGGGTCGTAGGGGTACCAAATTGGATGCTTCAGCACACAGAGTCCTCCAGCGAATTCTATCCTCAGCGATGCGGATGAGTGTGGAAATATCTAGCCCTGTCCATTCCTTGATGTTGTCTGTCCATGTCTTTATTTGTCCTCCTCTGCTTCTTCCACCCTCGACAGTTCCCTGCAGTATTGTTTTTGACAAGGAATCGTGTCTGCATACATGTCCGAACCATGCTTGTTTTCGCTGTTTCACTATTGAAAGTAATGGCTCCCGGACACCTGCACACATCTCTACTTTATTTCTTACGTACACATTGGTCTTATGTTCCCTATAGGAAATTCGTAGAATTCCTCTGTAGCATTTATACTCGAAAGCCTGTAATCTTCTCACCATGTCCGCAGTGAGTGTCCAACTCTCACAACCATACAACACAACAGAAAGCACCAGCGACTTATACAGTTTGATTTTCACTCCAACACTGATGTTGCTTTTCCAAATCACAGTTAGCCTTGACAAGGACGCTAAAGCCATCTCCAGCCTTATTTTTAGTTCTGCTTTGCATTTACCATCGCTGCATATACTGGATCCGAGGTATTTGAAGGTATTCAGCTCTTCAAGCTTGTGTCCATTCATCATGATATTAGTCTGGTTTTCAGTGTCTCTGCTGTTTACCAAGATTTTGCTCTTATCTGAATTGATTTCCATTCCGTACTTGCTGGTAACTTTTTCTAACTTTGATGTTAATTCTTGCAATGATTGTTCTGACCCAGCTATAAGATCAATATCATTAGCGAAAAATGTAATATTAATACAGCATACATAACTAGTATTTTCAGTAAAAGGATAAATCATCAGTGTTATGGAACAACCTAACTGAAAATGTGAGGGATGGTGCAATAGATAGTTACTTTCCTACTATAGGCCTATCCTACTATTATAAGTATGAGGATGAAGGTTGGGGCTATTCTTGCAGCCCTTCAATAGCTCACGGATATTCTATTTATTAGAGTAGTATATTGTATGATTCTTACTCCATGATTCGAAAGATTCAAAGCGTATTATTGTATATATGAGTGGTATACTGCTTACCGTCATATCACATGGATCTACTGGCCTGGACAAGCTGATGTTCACAGTAATGAGAGAACAGACTGATATCCATCCATCTATAATCAATAATTTAATGAGCGATAGGGAGGAAGTTACATTGTAGATACTTGCTGAATGTGGATATTGCAATTGTTGATGTTCTGCGTTCATTCTCAAACTCCTACAAATTAGCAGGATATGGTCTGGAGAATGGAATGCATAGTGTCATGGTTTACAGATTAGCTGCGATACCTGTGCCTTTTAGCATTAAATATCTGACTTACGTATGACTCTGTGTCACTTTGATCCTCTATAGCAGTGGTTCTCAACCTTCTTAATGCTGCGAAACTTTAATAAAATTATTTTCGCTGTTACTTCATAATATGTGTTTTCCGATGGTTTTAGGTGACCCCTGTGAAAGGGTCGTTTTATCTTCAAAGGGGTCGCGACTCCCACAGGTTGAGAACTGCTGCTCTATAGGATGGGCATCCAACTCCACCCAAAGCATTCTTTGTTGCCTCTTATGACATACATTGCAAGTAGAAGTGTCAATATTCTTAGCTCCTCTTTTGCTTTTGGATCCCATCAACACATTTGTGCAATAGATAATATAGGCCCTATATCATTGTAGGATTCAATTTGAAAAGCCATGAGAGCTATCAGAAAATAGGCTTAGGTCTATACCCTGGGACATTTGCTAGGTGCAACTGATAACCTTTAATTTTACAGCATATAGACATTTCTCTATATTTTTGAATGTGACTATGATTTTACAGAGTGTAATAATATTGATTCATAACCAATGACAAGCACTGTACTCACTCCATTTTATACAGATTATCTTCCTGAAATTTTTATTTTTGAATGAATTTGGATTATTTCTTTAGGTTTAGTTGATTTCTAGCTTTTACACGCATACGAATGGTTAGTAAATTTCAGTTGTACGTCTATAGACGGCCTACTAAGATTTGTTTTTGTGCTTAGAAGTTGTGATGTACATATTTCTAAAATGATTCTGAATTATAATCCTAATGCTGTCTTTGAAATTCTGATTTTAATCCCTTTCCTTGTATCTTTGTCTTTTTCTAAATGTACGTAACTACCTAGAGATATTAAAGTGATCTACAATTGACTGTTATTAGTTATTAGGTACTTGGATATCCGGTCGGAGTCTGTGCATGTACAGAAAATATTGGTTTAGGATATAAATATCCTGTGACCAGAGCTCCCTAACACATGCTAATTTTTTTAAAAGAATAGTTGAGAATAAATGTGTCTATGTTCATATAAGGTTGTATAATTCGGGACCAGACATCTTTGCTACACAAGACGACCTGCCCAACGAATCTGTGTCTGCTAAGAATAGTTGTCAATTATAGGGATACCAGATCTGTCCAAAGTCAGTGGTATCCGGAATCTTGTCATCAGATGTTCAGAACTTTTCTGAGACAAAAAGTGTGAAAGTGATTGAGCTTCCTCACACAACGTCTATACACACAGTCCATGTTTAACTAATCACAATGTATAACAGCACTGGGAGTAACATTCTATTATCTATACTATACTTCAGCTTTTTTGGTTAATGATAACGCCATTTCTATGCCACAAATTTGCGTACAATCTGCCGAAAGTGCTGCTTGCATTGTCGATCCTATTTAATACAGTTTGTATTATTATATGCTGTAGGATACAAATATAATGACAGGAATAGTAACAAACAATTCTTACTTTGTATACGAATATGATGACCAATGTGGTTTAGAATTAGATGGGATTGATGGGAGAAGCGTTTTTTTCTGTTCCTCCTCCATTTTGACGCAACTTGTGTATTTTGAATTACATCATTGCATTTTACTCATATTTTATTATTTCAGCTTAGTACATTCTTTTTATGTATACCAAGTAACTGTATCGGTCTACTAGAAAATATTTAATTTAAAATTTTGCGTGGCAAAAGATTATAGTTTTTATAAATTTCGCAGGCAGCTATCACAAACTTGTTTTCAGTTCAGAGTTCTCAAACCGTTGCTATTCAGGGTTGCCAGCACATTTCATCATAAAAGCACCAGGGACGTCAAAAAAAATAAAATATTTTTCGTAAAATAATATAAGATAAAACATTATAATTTAGTAATATCAGTTAATCTGATAAATAATATTATTCTAGATTGCATAATCACAGTCAGACAACATTTATTTCATTTCGTGTGTCTTTTTCCTGGTACATTTAGTGTTGCCAACATGCATTTTCCAAAAATCAGTGGACTCATGACAAGAATGGACACACACATTAATGAGACAATAACCACACACAAAAGCCATAATATTCTAAATATGTTTCAAGTTTTCACATTCTAATTCTTGACTATCAGTTAATATTAGAAAGATCTGCCAAATCACGTCAGATAAGTCTTCTTCAATTTCTGTTGCATTCTCTGCCTGTAATTGTGTATATGATGATGATGATTGAAATAAACGTTTATAAGCATCTTGTGATCCAAATTTTTGCAGGACATCCTTAAGTAGTTTATAATCAAAACAACATTTACTATATCTTTTCATTCCATATTCAATAGAACAGCTTTCAAACTCGTGAAGCTCAGTCTATTCCGAATGTTTGATTTTGTAACCCCCATCTGACTGTAAACACGTTCTACGTCTGCATTAGAATGAGGTAAAGTAAGCACAGTGAAAACTAAATTTGCAAGACTTTGCAAAGAAATTTCACCAGTTGCATCCCTGTATGAAGCTATTTCTGCCCACAACGCAGGTGTGTCATTGTTATGTGTCCACTGCATATGGTGAAGTTTTCTCCACTGGAAATCTATGCGGGTGAGAGTATCTGCGTTATCAATAAACATCTTTAGCAAGATCTAATATACAAGGCTAAATTGGCTGTAAACATTCACTTCCACTAAAACATGGCATGGACTTCAATATATGAACGTTATATGAAAACGTAAACGTAGCTTTGTTAATAACTCCACTAAAAACTGTACACTTCTTCCACGTATTTCTTTCTCATCGAGAAATTTGTAGATTGCCATTTCTTTTTCAAACTCATAACCCAGATAGGGATTAGGATCTAAATAGTCTTCAATAACATCAGTCTGTGTAATGTTTTTTCCAGGAATAATAATATTTGAACTGATAGAATCAGTGAGATGGACAAGCTGCTGAGAAATTTTGTTGGATCTTATATTTCTGCTTCAAACTTTTTATTCATGCTATGTATCTCTCAAAGAATATGCTTGAGAAATATGACAAAAACGTAGTTTTTTAATGTCACAAAACATAGAATATAGTTCTGCTGTATAACATCGCTTTTTCATTCTTGCTATATTAAAATGAGTTCTGAGTTCAACTCAATGCTGCAATATTCTGACAATGGCAGATTCAATAGACATCCATCGTGTTTGACTTTATTGAATAAGCTTATGCGGGGGTTGCCCATCACTTATTAATTCAAAAATCTCACTGTACTTTGCTTGACGAAGTGATGAGTGAGAAAACCAGTTGTATGTTTCTCTAATCATGAACTCTAGACTCATGGGAAGGCACTCGTCTGTAGCATATGACACAGATAGTTGAAGATAATGGCGCACACATCTAACTAGGAATTGAGGAATTTCAGACTTTAATTTTGTGTACACTCCATTGTTTACACCTGTCATGACAGATGCATTATCAGTGCTTAGTGCAACTTGTCTTTCCAACTCAATTCCGTTATTCAAACATTCTTTCAGAACGTTGCATATTGCTTCAGCGTTGCAGCCACACAGTTCAACTGTCTAAAAAAAGTAACACTAAACTGTTTTCTTTTCAAGGAAAAAATATCTTATTGCTATACCAAGTAGCTTAGTTGCAGAAAGATCATTTATTTCATCAATTAATAAGCTGAATTTGCTGTTTCCAATAACAGATAACACGTATTTTTTGGAAATAATGATAACAGCATAACTTCTGATATTTTCAATAAAACACACATAACTATGCATGTTATTTCAAATCTTTTTTGAAATGTTGTGCGAGCACATTTGAAATAACTAAACTACTCTTAGATCTTCAAATCTTTATGTTCTTGAATCCTTCTTCTTCTTCTTCGGCGATCATTACTCAGACAGGTTGGGACTCCGGATTCTATGATATAGTCTGCTGTTTGTTTTAGAGTGCCCACTGTGCCATACAGTTTCTCTTCAACACTGATTAGGGTGGGCCATGTCTTGTTTCTCAGGTCTGCATACTGGGGACATTCTTGTAGGATATGTTAGTCCTTTTGTCTGTCGTGTGGTTTGACCAGTCATATTTTCCCGCTGTTCCCACTTCCTGGTCTTCCAAAATGGGCCAGGGTGACCACCAGTAGCTTGGGGTGGGCCCCTTCGAGGCATGGGGCCCGGCACTCTACCTGCCTGGAGGGACTCCTCAGGCAGAGCACCATACCTAGATTCCATTGTCTCAATCTGCATGAGTGTATATGAGGTACGTTGCACTTTGTTATGCGCCATATGACCAGGTGCATCCGATTTCCGCAAGGTATTTTTTCAGGTTTGCTTTCCTTAGATGGTCTGCCCTCCCGGGATCATGAGCACCATCTGTCCAGGCTTTGTGTAGAGTATTCCATCTCCTAGGTGGCCTGTCTTTCTGGACTCTTGAGCGCCACCTGCCCAGCAGTTAGAGGAATTTTCTAAGTTTTCCTGCCTTTTTCCTTTATGGAATGGAGTTGATTGGGGCCTAAGGAGGGTTTTACTGACTTCTCCCTTTGTATGTTTTAGAAAATAGTTTCCTATATTCCCCTATTTTAAAGGTCCCCCCAACCATGGAGACGCGCATGCTGGGGTCAATGACCCCAGCTGTTGGCTTGAGCTTATAGCGGCTCATACTCGCTTGATGCTGCCCGTCAAGAGACACATGGGGTATTTCAGTGGAGATATCAGTGCCACCTGATATCCCACCCCGTCCTGTTGGGCAACATCGCCAGTTTGTCCGCGACTGCTTATTCGTCCAGAAATATGGATTATTCGTCCAGAGATCTGTCTTATATTGCAGCCAACCACCAGATGTGGAGGCTCCATATCCGGAGGCTGTTCCACGATCCGCAACCTGTGGACGCGCCTGGTAGGGGATGGTCGCCCCCCCAGGGTTCTTGCATCCTTCCTTTTCTGTCATCAAAGTGTACCTTACAGAGTTCACTTAAATGATCGACTACTCTTAGGGAAAAATGTCCAGCTGGGAACAAAGATATGTCTACCTCTGTTGCTTTCACAGCATTGTTGAGAGTGTTAAATGAAAGTTGTGTTTGTTCATGGAATGGTTGTTTAGCTTTCGTGTATTTTGCTGTGTCAGCTTGTCTCTCAATATCTTTTACCCTCGCAGCTATTGTACATTTACAATATGTACAATAACACTTCATGTCATCTCTTTCAACTCTAATTAACCATTTTGTAAATCTCGAATCATTTAGCCACTGTGCGCTGAAATGCTGTGGTTAGTTTTTGCTCATTATGATACACAAAAATAAAAAAAAACCAGTAGTATAGTCACATAAAAGATCATGGAATGGTTGTGAATATGCAAATGAATAATGACAATTTTAAATTGCGGTACTTTTTACTATTTATTACGAGTTCGACTTTTAATTGTTCACAAAAATGTTTAAGAATTAACAAAAAACACAAAAATGTTTAAGAATTAACCAAAAACAGAAAAAATGTTTAAGAATAAAGCACAGTTCTTGAATATACTGAAGCAAATTATTTGACGAGTTAACAATCACCAAAAAGCACTAAATTATTACAAAATTCACTAAAACGCACAAGTAACATTTTGAAAAGCACTAAACTAGTGCGACCGCGCTATTAAAAATATTTTGGCACCAAATGATTTTAAAATGCACCACATCTGGTGCGAAAAACACCAAAATGAAAATTCTGTTGCTATGGGACTTGCAATTTTAAAAAGTTTGACACTGGAAATACTGCATATGAACATCATCATGTGGCAGTATTACCAGTTAATTAGTCGTTGGATCATCGTCATTGTACTCCGGACAAGTCCATAGGTGCTCAGATCTCCCCTTGAGTGTAGCCGCCATTACACGTTGACTGACGGTCCCAGTACATCGTTGATTCACCATCATTCTTTCTTGCCCACGAAACCGCTCCATTCTAGCGACACCACATTTCAAACTAAATTCCTTTATTCTAGTCATGGAACAAGAGTCATCGTCACTTATACAGTCATTTGATCGTGCGTTTTCTCGTAGGGCGCTCAAAATGTCTGGTCGATCTATTGCTCCACCAACAGCCGTAGTAGCAGCGTGTGCGACCAACTATCTGCTCTCTCATTACCCCGGACTCCCGCATGTCCCGTCACAAAAATGAAAGTCACATACATGAATTCTTCACTGCATCCAGCTACTGTTCCCGAATGTATCCCGCCTGAACTTTCACAATCATGCTCATCGAGTCAGTGGCGTAGCGAGGGGGGGGGGGGGGGGGTGGAGGTGCGGACCGTCCCGGGCGGCATCATCGGGAGGGCGAAAAATTAATTTTCGTCCTGTCTTTCACAATCACTGACATATTTTTTAATTTCACAAGAGAGGAACATTTTGTCCGCCCAGGGCGCCATTGACCCACGCTACGCCACTGCATCGAGTCACGCAGATAGTCTTCGAGCAGACCCATTGCAAAGCCTTGGTTACTACCAAAACCTCCATTGTCATGCTGCTTGTGATCTGAGTAAAAGCAATACTTTTCTCTCTGATGGTTTCTCCCCACCTTTGAACCGTGAAGGCCCAGGCACTTCTGATGTGTCTCTCAACCGACCCATCTGTATATATAATCATATCATTTTCCCTGGAATTTTCACCGATTAGAGCGAGTACCTCCGACTCCACCACTGTCGGACACCATTCCCTGAATTTTCTACTGAGTGTTATTATTACTTTGAAGGCTGTCAGACATTCTAAGGGTGCAAGATTCCATTCCGCACCAGGTAGCACATCCACTAATCTGCACACACTCTGTATAATATTCTCTGCGCGCCCCATCCACGACTTTCCTCTCTTAAGTCGACTGCCTTTCACTTTGAGAATTTCAGGGTGTAGAGGATGTTCTTTATCAGCGGTGATTTGTAGGTAGTCCCGCGACCTGCAGATTTGTATTCTTTGCTCTGCAGTTGGCAATCCAGTACTGTAAGTATCGCATAGCTCGTGCCGACGTATCTCTCGTACACCCCAAAATGATTAGCAATGCCTCATTCTTGATTCTATCCAATCTTTCTGTTTGAGTCTGACTCTGTGTTAAAATCGCCAGTGCGTACTCTACCACCGCCACCACCAATCCCTGATACAGCAAAAATAGCAGCCTCTGTTCACATTGAGCAGTAGCCATAATCTTTATCGCAGCAAGACCTTTATAAGCCTTTACAATGATGTGGTCAACATGATCTTTGAAACTCAAACTGCGGTCCAACATAACCCCTAAATATTTCATTGTGTTGGTTCTCTCGAGGACATCCCCTCTCAATGTAACCGTTGGCGTGGGCGTGTTTACTATATGATTATTTAGAGAAAACCATGTTATCGATGCCTGTGATAGATTAACAAAAGCTCCAGAATTACTGCACCAATCCCCTATACGGCCAAGCTCCCTCTGCAAATTCCTGGCGATCACCTTTCTATCTCTGCCCAGCCTATATACCAAGATGTCATCAGCATAGGATACAGTTCTCCCCGGTCCTGAAATCTGACAGCTTGTAATTTGAACTGTATACACATTAAATAATATTGGGACAGAGGTGACCCTTGTGGTAGTCCCGGGTTTATAACTATTGGTGCCGAAGACCAACTCCCACACTCAAGAACAACCTGTCTCTGAAAAAGTGCCGAGATAATCCACCTGACAATGAAAGGACTAACTTGGAGTTGCAGCATTATGGTCATTAAGAAATCCAAGGGAACTCTGTTATAAGCATCTTCCAGGTTTATTGCAGCCGCGCATGTCTACATTCGTTCGTCAAAACATTCGAACACATCTTGCGCAAATACGGACATATTGTGCCAAGTATGCTTACCTGGACGATAGCCTCCCAAAGTTGAGGGCAGGCTGCTATTCCTCTCTAGATGCAGGGACAATTTCCATGCAACAATCTTTTCTAACAACTTACCGATCGTATTCTGCATGGTTATGAGTCTGAAACCCTGTATTATCGCATGACTCTTGCCAGGCTTGGGTAGTGGGATTAAATAACTATGCAACCAGTATTCCTCCACTGTGCCAGTCGCTAGGCGCTTGTTAAACATTTCCAGCTCCTTAAGGTCCTCGTCTGACCTGCCTCTGAGATCATCGTACCATCAGGTCCTGGAGCTGTGTTTCTTGATCTTTTCAGTGCGGCTGTAATATCTTCAAGAGTAATTGCAGTATTACCAGCAGCTCGTTTCATAAAAAAGCACAAGTCTCATGTAAACCCTCCCCCTCTTCTCCCACAATAAATCACTAACATGTGGAATGGGAAAGCACTGCAGAAAATAACTAGACTTTAATTAAAATGTATTGTAGCAATATAACGTAGTAAAAATTATAAATAACACTTACTTTTTATAGCACACATATTTATAGTTTTACGAAATTGTTGTCGTTAATAATAAAATATTCTGAAAACTTAAAACGCTCGATTTTCAATATTTTTTGGATAGTTTTTCCACATAGTTTCATATCTAATTGGAACATGTTCTCAACAGAGTCCATGCTAAAAAATTAGAAAAAAATGGAAAATAGCGCATAGTTTATCAGTGAACTAGATTGACACATAATTATGCCTCGACCGTTAACCCTTTTCATTTCAAACATCATTTTGAAGAAAAACAGCAAATGAAGATAACATCATAATTTCTGATATTTTAAATAAAGCACAAATAAACTGTACATGGTATTTCAAAACACAGTTACTGGCGGTCCATAAATTTCATCAACAATTAGGGAAGAGGAGGTCTGAAAAATTTTGACAGCTATTGAGAAGGGGCAGGGTTGATAAAAGTTTATGTCAACAATACTGGATTTTCTACGCCAATTAAATTGTTTGACGTTGAAACATTTTTCTACAAATATTAAACCAAATTTTGTAGTTTTTTTCCCCCTACATTTTCTGCTAAAAATGTTATTAGGGGAAGGGGACACACAATTTAACTTCATAATTAAGTTGGAGGGGGTGAGGAGTACTTGAAATCTTGACAATTATTGACATCTTGGTGGGAAAATAGCAAACAATTGTGGACGTAATTTATAGACAACCCCTTAGTAAATAACTTTAGAATAGTTTATTGCGACTAAAGTCAGAGAAAGACGGGCTGACCGGAAGGTTGTGTGCCTGGTTTGAAATAAATTCATTCTTTTCGCGAGCATAACAGAATCTTATGTGTTTTAAATACAAAATTACGCCTATTTTGGTGAGGGATTTCTCATTTGACAGTCAATACCATTTCGATAATATCAAGGACCAAAAAATATAATGGAGTTTTCTGTTGAAGTTATAAAGAAACGTTAGAATGTTCATTTTTGCTCATATAACAGGTAATGAAAATGAACCGTGTACACATTGAGAAAAGACAGTGTGCTACTGAATTCATGCAATAGTATAGGCTGTGTGGTTAAAATTGGCCCGCATAATACTACCAATTTGGCTGCAGGATTTCATGCTATTGTATGGTTGCACACACAATAGTGTAACATGCATTTTATATTTACAGACTCCTCTGAGTACGAGGCTTCTCAAAACGGAGTGTTGAAGTCTTCTGAGTTATAACGAAAGTTCTTAAGTAACACCCCCCCCTTTTCCCCTCTTATGAATAGAAAACAAGAGTTTATCGCTCAAAATTTCCGAGGATAAAAGCAAACAAAAGAAAAACATCTACTAAACAGTGTTGCAGTATAACAATGTGTTTGGAAATAATGGATTATTTCCCTTAGATAATTTCAAACTCTTTTCTTACTGCAAATGTTTATTATGTGGTTGCATCCCTTAGATCTTGGCGCCCTGTTAACATTAGAAGGTAGTTCAAGTGAGATAAAGAGTCGAACAGCTAAATCAGCATTCCAAAAGATGAGAACCATTTTGTGCAATGGAACACTATCAATGCAGACCCGAATTCGAGTGCTGGATGTTATATCGAACGGATTTTTTAATGTATGTGAAACATAGACGGTAAACAAATAAAATTCAAAACGAGCTGGAGACTACAGAGATGTGGTTTCTGAGAAGAATGAAGAAAATACCATGGACAGCTAAGAAAACTAATGCAGATGTTCTAATAAATAAATAAATTAATTAATTTTCCTTTTGCGCTGAAGTTAGCGCATAGGGCAGAGGTCAGATCTCTCCAATTCTGTCTGTTCAAAGTTATTCTGTGCAGTTCTTGAATAGTATGAATATTGGTTTTTTACTTTCTCTAAGTATTGTTCTTCTGAGTGTTTCTTTTGGTATACCCCTTGCTTTTTTGCCTGTAGGTAGTCATTGTCGCATTTGCCTGTAGGTAGTCAAAATTCAAGAGATTGGTGGTTCTCATTGATGCTGGCGTAAAATGATCAATTATATCAAACATTAGGGGCAGAGAGTGAAGGATTCTAGGTCATGTGCTCAGAAGAAAACAGCTTGAACACTTAATAACCACTGGACAGATCAAAGGGAGAAGAGATAGGGGACGACACAGAGAGACATTGCTAGATGGACTAGTATTGTGGCACGGTAGAAATTCACCAACCGATATTATTGACAGCACAAGAGACAGAGAGTCGTGGAGAAACATGATTCCCTACGCCATTCAGCATGGTACTTGATTGATTGATCCCTCATATTTTTATTGTAAAACACTCATTAGATGCACGCCGAACGGCTATGACGTCTGTCTCAGAACCGTAAAGTTTATGAGGTCTCGGATTTAAATCCCGGTTAGAACAGAAATTTATCTTTCACAGGTACAACACAAATCTTTCATGTACATGTCTCGGCGACTGTTATCACATACCATCCTTATTTTTCTACTGCCGATAACAAGTTATTTAACCTGTATAAGAAAACACGCAGTAACAAATCTAAAAAATGAATACTGGCTCTGAAACTATCGCTTGAAATTGAAAGCACACGAGTATAAAATTTGCGCTGAAAATGTTTATTTCAGAGTTTAATAATGGTCTTATAGAATATGCCATATATGGAAATTATACGGCAAGGAGCAAACCAGCAAAAACTATGTTACAACTATTATGAAGCTACATTTTGCAGTGGCATATGTTGACATAAAGTTGTGAGAATCTGGGCAGTGGCATGCGCAATGGGAAAAAATTTTATCGACAATGAAAATAGAATGCAATGGAAAGGTTCTACGAATAGCATTCACTGATAGACAATCCTACACAAATGTCAGAAAAGACGTGAGCATAGAACATAGAATGAATTGTTTCTCAAGGCCATTAAAAAAAACGCAAGCTAACATATTTTGAACTTTTACAATTTACATCGGGCTAGATAGATTTATCATGGTCATACAAGTTTGTAGGCAAGTGAAAAAAAGAGGATGCACTTTAGGTCGATAGATAGATGATATACGACACTGGAAGAAACACAGCAGCTTGCACTAAAACGAGATGCTTACAGAGTGACAGTGAGGATAATGTTCTACAAAACGCACATCAACGAAGAAAAATAATTTGTACCATGAAGACATGAGAATAGGAGTTTGTGTTTTTGAGTTAATTTGATAAAAAAAAAAAAAAAAAAAAATTTCTTGCCCTGACATTGTATGTACACGACAGCATTCGAACTTAACTTATCGTAACTTCATATCTCAGTGGTTCTGGTGGTAAGATCATCTGAATAGCAACCTCCATTATTGTTGTTGGTCTTATATGATATAATTAAAATGAACTTTTATCCACGGTTGAAGTGTGAGAGTTTCACCTTAGAGGTTCTTGATTCATGATTAGAAACTGGCCTCACAGCATGTGGGGCATTTCCATAAATGCCCCGGGCTCTGCTCCAGAAGTCATCCGACTCGATGGTATTTCGAGTCTAATGCCGCCGAAACAGACGTCGACATCAGGGCACAACTGTGACACTTGCGACAGGTTTCTTGTTGTTCCGCCCACCCACGCCGTGCCCATAACTAGTTGAAGCACAACGTCGGCCTATTCGAACAACATGGTAACTGTTATCGAATGTTCCGACTACGGGATTCTATAGATGACGTGTCATGAAGCTTCTATAAGAAGATAACCTCAATATAAAGGCATGTCATATACTACGGTTTTCTGTTTCAAGAGTGGTTTGTCTAGTGAGCCATTGGTGAGACCCACAGACGCAACCGCATCCGCTTCACCTTAGAGGCTAGTGGTATAGTTCGCGGTTGAAGTGTGTAAGTTTCACCTTAAGAGTCTTTATTTTTTTTTTTTTATCCAATGAAATCTCTAGTGCTGGTTAATGATTATGTTACTGTTTCGTCTATATGATGCAGTTTTATTCAGCATTACCATCACATATCATTCTTTGAAATCAAGTTTTAAATGTGTCGTTCTAATTATCAACCGTATAGTTCACCTGAGATAGGAGAGGGGACAGGGGGGGGGGCAGCGATTGAACCACTGAGAATAAAAGAGAAATTGTGGGGAACAGATCGGGGGGGGGGGGGGGTACTCACAAACAGGTTGACAAAAAGAGACGACATTTAATAAAATATGTAACAATACGTTATGGAGGAAATCGATGTTTTTAGTTCAAGAGTTGATAGGCTCAAGTTCGTTCAGAAGGAAAATCATCTCAACAGGGGTGCCATATGTAAAAAATATTGAGAACTACTGATTTAAATTATGGGCAAGCAACCTTTTTTGGTCTACGGATCCAATGCATGGCGGTCAGGTTTGTCAATAAGGAGTTTGGAGATCTTTTTTTTATTTTACTTAGTATATACGTGAGCTTTTAAAAATGAGAGTAGGTGTTATAAATATTATTTTTTTTCTGATTCATTAAGACATCAAATCTGCTTTTAGATTTCTAAAAAAAAACATAAATTACGTTATTTTCATCGCAATACTGGCCGTCTACAGACCAAACTTTTGTAGGATCATACTCTCGTCTGGAGCGCATGGCCGTGTGACATTTTGACGCATGGTATTTTTTTTTATGATCATACTTTGAGTGGCTGATATGGCAAAGCGGCCTTTATTTCCACATTCCATAGAATCTGAATCATCATCTGAGTCATGGAAGCTGTAAACCCGACAAACTTACTTTCCCAATCCATGTATTATGTCTCCTAACGTACATACTCGTTTAATAGTCTCATCTTCTCTGCCAAACCATGACTTTAATCCCTTTTTTAATATGATTCCGTTGATCTTTTCAATATCATCATGCTTCTTTGTTCTTGTCAGCACTGATGCACAGGTATGAACGAGCACGGCAAGTATCGGTTCCATGCATAATAGTAGGAAAATCCGACACGAAGCGTATCCGGTATTTCTGAACCTCTACAGCATCCAAGAGCGATACGCGTAGGATCATTTTTCTATCTTATAAATGTCATTTATCTGCGCTGGGATAGTTAGCCTAAAGTGCCCTAAAGGATGCTTACTTTCACTAACACTATTTAAAATTTACCTAGAAGCAATCACTAGAGTAGTGTTAGAGCAATTCCATTCAACAAAATTACTCGGAGATCGTCAAATTTATAATTTCCGCTTCGCTGAAAACATTGATCTGATGGTGATAACAGAGGCAGAGCTACAAGAGTTAACAAAAGACTGAAATTATCTAGCAAAAAACTTGGCATGGAGATAATGCAGATAAGAGTAAATTTAGTGATGATGAACGAACAGCTGAAGTTAAAAAATAACTGACTTGTTTTATCCGACGCTATGGCCGCCAGAGTTACCACCATTTAGAAAAACAGGAACACTAACGTGTTAGAAATAACTTATATAATTCTATATTGTCTGTCCCCAGGTGAATGATGGTTGATCTTGTTTACACTTGCGGTTAATCGAAGGGGTGGGAGCTTAAGCTGTCGTTCTAAGGCCAGATGTGTCGCCGTGGTTGTATTTAGTCCACGTTTGGCTATCTTGATGTTTTCTATACACCGTTTTCTTTGTCTACCTTTGGCAGTACGCCCAGATATTCTTTTGCTATATGTGGTTATTGGTATTTGGTGTTAGTTTATTCTCATAAGGTGACCGAACTATTTTACTTCAATCTCTGGTTTTGTCAATATTTCTATATAGATGTGAGACCTGCATTTTAACTGTGGACTAAAAAGAGAAGAGTTCAAGCGTTTGAAAACAAATACTTTCGACTTGTGTTACTGTTCTTCTGTTGTGTTACTTGGGGTATTGTTACCGAGAACATAAGACCAATGTGTTTATGCATGTTATAATTAATGTATTTAGCGGGTTAACAAAAACCAGTGTTAACAACCGTGAAACTTCGTAAACTCTGATGGTATGAGCACGTGATGAGATATTAATCGATGACAAAACATGTTCTTTAAGCAGCGGAGAATGAAAGAAGACGAGGTGATCAGAAGACATGGTTGGATAATATCAAGGACTGGACAGGATGTGAAGTTTCCAAACTCAGCAGGATGGTAGAGGATCAAGATGCTTTCAGATCTTCCTGCATCAGATGTCTCCATGTGACACCTTTACGACCCTGACGGTTTATGAGTTTTATTATTATTATTATTATTCTTATTCTTATTATTATTATTATTATTATTACTAATATTATTATTATGTGCCGGTCGAAGAACAATGAACGAGCCGATACACTGGCGAGCATGGTCAAAGTGTCAATATGTACATCACTGGATCAATCTCTTCTTCTTCTGGGTTCATTCTCAAACTTCCACTGGATTCTCTTGTAGCAGGTCAATAGTCCTACTAAATTTCCAGCAGGATGTATTACAGAGAATGGAAATGCGTTGTGCCGCCGGTTTTTGCAGCAATGGCCCAACACATCCATCTTCGGTGGATGATCGATCTGACATAGTTAATGTATTAAGGGACATCGTCCGCTCTGAAGATGATCAAAAGTTTGAATCATGGTCACTCCCAAGACTGCACGATTTGGTGTAGAAACCGGAAACGCCCGTAAAGAGAAACATAATAGAGTTGTGAAAAGACTAATAAATCCACATAGAACTAGAACTGTGCGCGACAACACTGGAGAATTTATTGAGACGGAGATCGGAGCACCTAATGTATTTTCCATAACATGATAAAAATGTTATCACCTACTGGTGGTAACATGAAGTTATAACTCATAACTACCAGAAAATCATTGGGATGCATACTATACCAACGGCAATTGTTAATATGAAAGGTAAATAGCACTCTGGTCACAAGCTAGTCAAAAATATCTTTCAAAGCCCACGGAGATAGGATATCGAAGGAAAATAAACAGTGAAATCTATATAATATTGTACTTTCTCATTTGAGAATATCAAAAAGAAATGAACTCACTATCACCATCAACAACAAAGAGTGCACAGATTTATTACAGCATATATAATAAGATTCTCTTTGTACTCTAGCCACTATTTTAACATCCTCATTAGCGGTTTCATGCGTCCTTGGGATTACGAACAACTCCTCTATAAAATCATATCTCTGTGGCTTCCAATGATCTTTAATTGGCTTCTGTACGACGGGATCGACTTTATGTAACAGTGAAATACTCATTTCCATTGAGAAATATACATTTCATAAGGTACGCTTCAATTTATAGAAATATATTTATGCATGAGCTGTTTTTTTTCTGCTTTATTTTTGAGTTGTTTATGAGAATGATTATGTGAGATGGCAAACAACAACAATGACGATCACAACAAAAACACCAGGTTTTATAAAGCAATTCACACGTATGACCAGAAGAATATATAGTACATGTATAGTTAATTATATCTTGCTTAATTAGTTCAAAGACAAGTAATGCTGACGTTTCTCTAATACATTAGTAGTCTGGAAATTACTCCAAAATGGATAAAATAAAAATTTTGGGGTTATGTAGGCGAAAACAATAAATATTTTAAAACTATTTTGTACATATAAATTGAGACTCAAATATTAATTATTTTTCTTCAGTATTTTTCTTTTCCTGTACATTGACTTCGGGCGGTGGTATGTGGAAAATGGCGTCTTGATTCTTGATTAGAAATTGGCCTCACAGCATGTGGGGCATTCCCATAAGTGCTTTGCCCTCTGTTCCAGCAGCCATCCGACTCAATGGTGTTTCGAGTCTAAAGCCGCCGAAACAGATGTCGACATCAGGGCACAACTCTGGCCCTTGCGACAAGTTTCTTTGTTGTTCCTCTCACCCAAGCCGTGCCCGCAACTAGTTCAAGCACAACGTCGGCCTGTCGGAACAACATGGTAACTGTTATCGAAGGTTTCGACACCAAAATGTCGTCGGAAAATGGCGTCGTACCATTCGACCAAAGATAGACCTTTCTTTATTTTCTCATTTTTCTTTGTTAGGGTATTATTGGTGTCAACAAATATAATTTGGTGTAGTATATTAAAGATTTCTCCGACATCTGTTTTAGTCACTGGCAGGAATCATACGGAACATGACCTTGTTTTCATACACCGTAGAGCACTCTGGTAACAGACTTATCTGTCTGACAATACTGCGGGCGACAAGATGTCCGATGTGACGATGCATGCTGCAAGATCTCCGATGTTATGATGTATGTAGCAGGATGTCCGATACGACAATGTCTGCTGAAAGATCTCCGATTTGATGATTTCTGCTGCAGGATTTCCGATGTGATGATGTCTGTTGCAGGATTTACGATTTGACGATGTCGAATGCAAGATCTACGATGTGATGATTTCTGCCGCATGATGTTTTATGTGGTGATGTCTGCTGCAGGATTTCTGCTACAGAATGTCCGAAGTGATGATATCGTTGCAAGATCTGCGATGAGATAATCCTGCTGCAAGGTCTCCGATTTGATGATGTCGTCTACAGGAAGTTCGTTGTGGTGATGTCTGATGAACATCCATGTTTGGGCTGTTGAAGATTGCTTTAAAAAAATCTGTAGCATGTCTCGAGATTGTAAGAATTCCACATTTCCTCATAACTTTTGGCATCTTACTTCACAGCAGCGTCGGCATCTTACTTCACAGCAGCGTGGGTATCTATCTCATTACAACGAATCTCAGCAGACACACGATTCGTCTTGAGCTGAAATATATTTCACCATCTTTCCGCATCCAATCAATAATATAAGACATGTGGGCTAATTGGAAAACAATCTTCTAAAGTGACTAATTTGACCTTTTCCCATGATTTTAATTGGCTGTCGACACAAAGTATATGCATAATAATCAAATTAAATCACGGGAAAAGTCTAATAAGTAATTTTTAAGGCTGCATACTAATGTACCAGCAGGTCTTGTATTGAACAATGGTCACCTTCTAACATATGGAACAAGATAGATACATCCTATTTGTCTAAAAGCATATGCCAGTTTGCAAATGCATCCACAGTTAGCCACATCAGACATTGACGATATTAGAGAGCTAGTCTAGACTGGTTGTTTCTGCACACTGGACGATCATGGGTGCTTTATTTGTTTCTTCTTCTTCTTCTTCTGCGTTCGTTCCCAAACTCCTGCAGATTAGCAGGATGTAGTCCAGAGAACGGAATGCGTTGTGTCATGGTGTACAGCTTTGCTGCGATATATGCGCCATTCGGCCCGACTTATCCGACTTCAGCATGGCATTGGGTCACTGACCCTATATGGGATGGGCCAGCCAACTCCATCACATAACCTCCTTAGTCGCCTTTTACGACATGCGTGGAAGGTAAAGAGTGTTGCTATTATTTGCTCCCCTTTCGGGCCCCGGCAACACACGGGCGATTTGTTTCATTTCTCTGCATCAGTCAAAATAAACAGAAATAGGTATTTGTGTTACCAAAATAAGTAGATAAAACAACATAACAACGAGGTACAATGACGGACGACGTTTCGACTGAAAAAGCTTTGATCAGGTTAAACAAAAGATCACAGTGAACAAATCTTACATAAATAGTGATACGAAGGAAAAAGAAGGGAAGAAGGACAGTAGCAACGTGACAATGGAGGAAACAAATATATGGCAGCATGACAGGGGAAACGATGGTGTGGGGGGGGGGGACGAACGTGGTAAGTAAGGAGGGGAAGTGCACAAACAAGTAAAACGACGGATATAGTGGAAATAGATAAAATATAATGCAAATAGATTTAAGTGAAATAAAATAAAAAATATACAAAAGCACTTAGCTCGATGATGGACCGAAAGTACACAGTGAAAAAGAACTATGAATAAGAAACGCTGAGTTAAATAGCAAACAGTAACCTGTTCAAGGACGCTAAGGTAGAAGTGAGAAAAACCTGCCTCGGGCAATTAGAGGCAATAACACTGAGTGGGCGAAGGCCGTATCGTAAGCAAAGAAAATGAGTGAAAGTACGAGACGTGAAGTTGGGAAACGCAACTCAAACAAGAACATTTTGCGAAAGGCATGGGTTCTTATCCGACACTAGAAAGTCAAAACTACATTTTTGGCAATGATTCTTGACAGGTTCACGAGAATCCCACGAAACGTACAATATTCAAATACGTAGCGAACGGGGTTCAAACTAATTCAGAAGGCATGTAGTACTCTCAATAGCCACGGAACAACCATACATCATCATTGGACGTTTACAGACTAGACGATTACAAAATGTAGTGGACAGACAATTTAGTGTGGTTAGATTCACCATTAGTCGCCTTTGGAGGAGATTAAAAAAAAAATTGGCTCTGTGTCAGACCCAGAGTCAAATCTCCTACCGAAGACCCCTTCATACGGCTGCATCACCTCAGGAATCGATTTTCACCTGCGTCTTCCACAGTCCAGTCAATGCCAGCAGCTCGTCATTTCAGATCAAACGGTCAGGAATCGGCTGGACGATGCTGGTCTTTGGACTAGAACTCCCTTACAGAGGTCCTGTTCTTACGGACCGGCATACCAGATCCGACTGTAGTGAGCGAACAAGCCTCATCAATGGACTGATGGGAATGACTGGAGACCGGTTTAGTTAAAGCCCGAAAGTATCTTCATGCAAAGTTTCTTAATTCCGTAAATTATAATTTTGGTACACGTTTGAAATAATGCTGCGTTGATTTTTTTGAAGAGTATATTATTACATTTTCTGAATTTTCTAGTAAATAGCATGGTGTAATTATTAAAAAATAACATAAATAATTTGTGAATTTTACACATTGTGTAAATAATTGATGGATGATGCTTTTCAGAAACAAAGAAGTTCTTACAATATTGCCTATAAAAAAGAAACTATTAAATGGGAAAAAAAATACCAGACAAATAAAATATTTTGGACATATTAAAAGACACGACACCTTGTTGAAGACCTTACTTGAATGTAGCGTTTAGAGTATGTGAGTAAGAGATAGGCAGAGATAACAAAAAAGGAGGGAAACACCATGATCGGTTAGTTTAGAAGAGTGCACCAACAAAGTATGAGACAGAAGATGTTGGAGGTTTGTTGCGGCCAATTTTCAATGCGGAAACGGCAACTGATGAAAATGATAATGATAATCCTTTTCAATCATTGGCTTAATTTTCAATCTGAATTGCTGACATCATGATGATCTGTGAATAATCATTGGCGTAATTTTCAATCTGAATTGCTGACATCATGATGCTCTGTGAATAATCATTGGCTTAATTTTCAATCTGAATTGCTGATATCATGATGATCTGTGAATTTTAGCTACATATCTTTATATTGCTTTAAATAAATAGTTTCAGAATTGAATGAACCATACTAGCAGTCTAGCAGAACTGAATGAACCATTCCAAGAGTCAGCAGAACTGAATGAACCATTCCAAGAGTCTAGCAGAAATAAATGAACCATACCAAGGGTCTACCAGAACTGAATGAATCATACCAAGAGTAGCAGAACTGAATGAACCATACCAAGTGAATAGCACTACGTCTTAAAATGTGCGTGGATAAACCTGAAGTCAGATCTGGTAGTTAGGAAGTGATTCATATTGTACTGTCAAGAGTAAAAAGAGAATATCATTCATGGCATATGTATGTGTGATATTATTAGGATTTATACAAATAATGGTATATTGTCTATATATACAGATAATAATATATTTAAATCCGTCTATATATACAAACAAAAAAATAGTATATTTAAATGTTATGTGTTTGTTTATTTGAGAACTCTAGGAATTGCGAGAGATTAGCTCTTACTACCTATGTGCAGTGGGGTGGTTTTTCTGAGCTTTCTGTCATACCCAGGAGACTTCAGCTTTCGGCTTAGTGGAATGGTTATTGAAGGAGCCTTCTACTCAGAGAGGGTCTATAATTGTAGGCTATATATGGCGTGCCATGAAGCTTCTGTAAGAAGATAACCTTAATATAACGGCATGTCACCTCCTAAGGCTTTCTGTTGCATGTGTGGTTTGTCTAATGGGCCATTGATGAGACTCACAGATGCAACCACATGCGTGTATTTAAATGTATGTAATTAATTTTAATGAATGTAAAATAATGCAGTGTTAGTGGTCTCAAATTTTTTCAACCTCTCCACTTTCCCATGTTGACATCTGTCGAACTTTTCAGACCCCCATACCCGAATTTGTTGACGTAACTAATGGACAGTCCCAAATTGGATTTGAACTACACGTATGGCAGGCAAACATTATAAAACACAACGCTACTCTACACTAGAACATTTTATTATTCGTAAATTATTTCAGAAATATCTTCGTTAGTTAATTATTTCTGTTGAACTTCTTCCATCTACTGTAATCATTGTACCTAAAAAATTGAATTGATGGATCTGTTTTAATACCATATCATTCACTTTGATCTTGCAAGGTGTGTTATTTTGTTTCTTTGAAATAACCATTACTTCTGTTTTCTTGATATTTAGGAAGAGGCCTTTCTCTTTACTTTCTGTGACTACTACATTAATTAAATCTTGAAGGTCCTCCTCACTTTTTTTGCAATCAGAAAAGAAAGTGTCATCCGCATATCTCAAATTATTTATGTTATGTCCTCCCACTGATATTCCTGGGATATCTACTATTGCACGCAATATGTTTTCACTGTATAAAGAGAACAGGTCTGGTTATTACAGCAGATGGAAGAAGTTCAACAGAAATAAGATGCAGAATAGGACAGGCAAAAACAACATTCAGAAAAATGAAAAATATACTGTGTAATATGACCTTGTCATTAGAGGTGAAAAAGAGAGTTCTGCAGTGCTATATAACCATATACTAACATATGGGTGCGAGTCTTGGACAATAAACAAACTGGAAAGTGGGAAATTAGTCAACAGAGATGTGGTTCTACAGAAGAATGCTGAGAATACCATGGACTGCCAGAAAAACTAATGTAGAGGTGTTGAAAGAGTCAAATGCGAAACGGACCTTAATTAATAATATAAGAAAAAGGCAATCTTCTTTTTTTTTGGCCACTTCATGAGACAGGCAGGTTTAGAGAACAGTCACAACAGGCAAAATTGAAGGCAACAGAGACAGAGGGCGACAACGTGAGAAAATATTAGACAGTTTGACAGCCTGGCACGGCAAGGAAACAAGAACCACTTTGATACATACTACTGTAGACAGAGAGATGTGGGGAGCCATGACCGCCTACGCCAGCCGGCATGGCACCTGATGATGATGATGAGTTCATAATTTATTTGTATAAGTATCCATATTTATATATAGTCATATGAATATTGATTTCTCAAAATGCTTTGCAATGGGCATGGCTACATTAACCCTCTTGATCATTGATAAATCGACATATCAGTTCATATTACCAACTGGAAAGTAGGTTTGTTATTTTCTTACTACGTGATTGTACAAAGGGAAATAAGTCATGAATAGTAATGTCTCTATCTGTCGCCATAATTGTTGTTGACTTGACTGGGAAATCCATATCCGCTGTTCGTTTCTAAGTGAGGTCCTCTTTCCTTGCGTAAACACACATCTTTATATCAACACAAGTAATACAGTAGCATTACTATACACATTCTGTTCTGCTTTGTATACAATTATTACATGTGCCACTTCTTGACACACACGATTTTCGATTGTCACGCGACGTTGCCATTTAAAAAAAAAAGCGCGATGGAAGGAGTATGATTAATAAGTAATGAAAAAAAATAATTCTAACGACGATTTCGTGAAAAACGTAGAAGTGTGTAGTGAAGAAGCAATCCTATCTCTTTCATTCCACGCGTTGAGCGTCTGTGGGTCTTACGAGTAGCCAGTGCCGCCAACTCATTTTATCAAAAAAGCACTAGTCTCATGCAAGAAAAACAAAATATTTATAAACACCAAGTTTTTTCTTTGAGCAGACACTGTAAAATGCACTAACCTATTTTCATTTAAATGTTACAAGATATCACATTATAATTTACTAACATCAGGTAATATAAGAAATAATATTATTCAAGACATTCGAAATTAGCCAGACAACATATCTTTATTTTTCATAGAGGCTTTCTGCTGCATTTAGTATTGCAACTCATTTGTATCAAAAGGCTTTTGTGAGAAAAATATATACAAAAATAGTGGAAAACACTTTATAAAAAGGTACTAAAATATTCAGGAAAATGTTACAAGATTTCACATTAAAAGTTATCACTATTATGTAATATTAGAAATATATTTATTCCAGATCTGCCAAATCTCAATCAAAAAAGTTTTCTTCAATTTCTGCATCATTTTCTGACTGCACATGTATATTCTGGTTGGTTGGTTGCTGATCCAGCGGTCCATTGGTTCATGCCTTTTGGCCTAATGCCATTAAATGGCATTATATTGCTGGGAAGTCTGTGGATTTTTGGCCCACCCCGGAACAGAGCCAGAGAATAACTATCATACCTCCAACAAGGTAGGTATCAACCTATGCTCTGCTCCTAGCCACTGTAGCCAAGATAGGGTTCACTGTGCTCATTCCCCGCCACCAATTGACTACTGGTTATGCCGAACTTCTCTATTGCTTCAGGCATGCAACCAAATGTTCAGGTCAAAAGGATTGTCACGTCTTGAGTCACTGTGCCTCTATGATGTGTCTCAGCCATAGGAAAAAACAGTGCTGTTAGTTTCCTCCTCCCCAGTGTTGCACAGTACATCTCTGCTCCCTCCCAACCACAGAGGGTGCATACATATATATTCAAGTAAAACTGAAACACATTTCAACAACAAAATAAAAGTATAATTGTATAGATGACGTGCCATGAAGCTTCTATAAGAAGATAACCTCAATATAACGGCATATCATCCACTAAGGTTTTCTGTTGCATGGATGGTTTGTCTAGTGAGACCCATCGGTGAGACCCACATACGCAGCCACATGCGTATACTGATTGGTAAATGATGCTGATGGCTGAAACAAACTCTCATACGCGTTATGTAATCAATATTTTAAAAGAACATGTTTAGGTAGTTTATATTCACAATTCACATCATTCACCGTATCAAAACAGTCCATACACATCATTGTTTGAGGTACAGAGTGGAGTAAGGCAAGGGTGCACACTCTCCCCATACCTGTTCAACATCTACGCTGAAAGTATAATGAGGAACGTGAGAGAAGACATACACAACACTGACTACCACGCTTTAAACATAGGTGGATTCCTAATCCCGGAACTACGCTACGCAGATGACACAGTATTTCTTTCACACGATATAAAGGGATTGGAACAACTAATCAAGAACACAAAGAAATATAGCGAAGCACAAAATTTGTATTTAAACACGCAGAAAACAAAAATCATGTCAACAGATATAACAACACAACAACCAAAAATCAGAATTGACAATACCGAGATAGAATGTGTGGATAAATTTGAATACTTAGGAGCAAACATCAACGGTGCAGGAGACTGCATGGCAGAAATAAGGAAGAGATTGGCAATGGCATATTGCAAAATAACACGGCTGAAAAACATATGGAAAAAACAACAAAATAGAAACGAAAGTGCTAATGTTACGAACTTTTATTTTTCCGGTTGCAACATACGGCTGTGAAACATGGACTCTAAGTAAAACAGCGGCAAAGAAGATCAACGCCTTCGAGCTGAAATACTACAGAAAGATACTTAGAATATCATGGAAGGATAAAATCAGAAACTCAGATATTATAAACACACTGAATATTCCAGAGTGTTGGTTACTAAACACAATAACAAAAAGAAAACTACGCCTGTTTGGTCATATAAAGAGACATAACTGTTTAGAAAGACAAATAATGGAGGGAAGAGTACCTGGGAAGAGGAGAAGGGGCAGACCAAGAAGACGATGGACCGACGACATTAAAGATAACATGAATACATCGCTAGAAAATGCAAGCCACATCGCCCAAGACAGAGAGAGGTTCAGAGAGTTCATTGGGAAGACAACGTTCTGGAAGGAATACGTCACATGACACACATCATTCACCATATCAAAACAGTCCATACACATCATTCACCATATCAAAACAGTCCATACACATCATTCACCGTATCAAAACAGTCCATACACATCATTCACCATATCAAAACAGTCCATACACATCATTCACCATATCAAAACAGTCCATAATTAATAGAACAACTCTGGGTTTCTCGAAAGACACTCGGCTGCAGCTTATGCCACTGTTAGTTGAAGATAATGGCACACACTTCCTAACCAGATGCAGTTGATGAACATCATACCTTAACTATATGTACATTTGATTTATGTATGCCTGCCTTGGCAGATACTTTATCACTGTCCATCTGAAAGTACTACACTACACTTAGACCTACTAGGTTCTTGCATGCTTATTGTCACCGTATTGTGCCTCACGGAGTTAACTTAAAGCATCAAAAGCGCGTATGGAACACTGTCAAGCTACAAACAAATTTTTAAGTAGGAAGCCAGAGGACAATTTATAAAAATTCTTGAGACTAACGGGTATTGAACCAGTCCGTTCTACGTGATTGGGTCTGATTTGGTGCCGTAGAACGGACTGGTTCAATTCCCGTTAGTCTCAAGCTACAAACAAACATTTTGCATACTTTTGTTGGCTTTATCTCATTCCTGAGTGTGAAAATCGTGTTTGTATTTGTTCCCTGAATTATTGTTCAGCGTTCTTATATTTTGTTGTATATGCATGCATCTCAATGTCTTTCAATCTCACCGCTATTGAGCATTTGCAGTATTTATTACAATATCATTTAGTGTAATATCTTTCCTCTTATTAGACATTTTTAAATCTTGAATTATTGAGACCTTGTGTTCTTAAAAGCTGAGGATATTGGTAGTTAGTTAGTGAGTTTGCCTCTCTTTTGGAGAGGCGTGCCCCTTTCAACTAGCGGACAAAGTCCAATTAGGCTATATCAGGACACACTACCATAAAATATTAGAGGTATCAAAGACCCCGAAATATAGCTGAGGATATTTATTACCCATAATGAAATTTAATAGGGGTACCTTGTAAATAAATGGCGGTATAGGCATAACGAAGATGTTGCTTGAAACAAAGGTCCATGTTCTTTGAATGGCTTCAAAAGGTATTTAAAATTTGCCTGGTAAATTATGAGTACGATAGTAACTTCCTGTCACTAGTTTTTCACCGTTTGACATTTTAGTGTTCCAAAGACAGTTTTATTCAGATATGAGTCTCCTCACTTTAGGCAAGGGTAATATCTACAGATAACAACTTCAATTTTTATACCAATACTCTGCTGCCAATGTCAAAGGTCTTTAACAGCCTCACAGCAGAAGAAAATTGTTACATGTGAGATGAAGTGCCTGAGAAAAGCTGCAATGGTCACTAAACTAGATACAATAAGAAATGAATGAACTAGGAAAAAAGTTGGTATACTATTATGTATTGAACATATCGAAAGACAGTAAATAAAATGGTTGGTCACCTGATGAAAATTAACCCAAACCAAACACCAATAAGAGCACATAACAAAAGAATATCTGGACATGAGGCGAAAGGTAGCCCAAGAAAATGGTACATAGAAAACAAACATCAGTTGCTGGCAGTGTCGTGTTATATTTTGTTGATGTTTTCTATCTACCGTTCTATCTAATTACACGATGTAGGTCATGAAGAGTTGCAGTAGATAACTGATGTTGCTTAACACGTCGCCCAAGGTCACCCCAAATATGGATTCTAAAGGATTCATAACAGGATTGCTTGAAAGTCAGTCCATTCTACTGATAACCGTGTATTGAAGGAAAGCATTTACGACAAGACATACGTGTAGTCGTGCATTGTCATCTTGAAGAACTGCACTACGACCAGTATTTGTTGTGCTGAGACGGCATGATGGCAGTAAAATCTCATCACGGTAGCGGGCACTATTCAGATTCCCAAACACATGATTTGGGGGGGGGGCTTCTAACATCATTATCGATCCCCACCATATCGGTTATGTTCGAGGACTGCACATCAGTAAAATGTTCACCAAGACGTATCCATACTCTGGTTCGTTCGTCCATCTTTAGACTCCAAGAGAAATCAAGACTTATCCGTGAAACAACTCTGGACATCAGCCATGTATGATCGAATGGCTTGATGACAAGCAAGCAGATGAAGGCTATTTTGATTAGTGTGATCACTACTACAGTGTGGGTATAGCATCTTTGAGAACTTTCGCGATACGATTTGCACTTGCAGTTATTCGCTGGAGCGCCTGTCTCTGAATTAAGCAATCTCCTGGAAGTGTATTGCCTTTCGGACGACCTGTGCATTTCGGTTCCTTGGCGACCCAGTCTGGACAAAACGCCGCTGCAGTCTGACAAACTGAATGGGATACTGCATACCTTTGAACCACATTTCAGATAACAATACCTTCCTGCAAAAACGCAATGCATGGATTTTCCTGTATCCAAAACTCTCAACATTCATCGTTGAGGCATGTTGTTGTGCACTGGCTATGCAGCAACTATGTTGATTATAAAGTCATTTATGTGAGTACAGCTCAAGACCAATACTATGGTCTTCCATATGCATCATAATTATTTTTGATTATCCCGTTTTCATTCATGCTTGAAACATCATTAAAAATGATGTACCAGTTTATTACTATTATTAATTTTTTTTCATCGCATGTAATTTTTTCTTCATGCCATGCTTATCTTCGCATGCGAAGGAGGAACACCATCATCATTATCAATGTTATTCCCTGTATGATACATCTATCTTCAGTGTGTTTCAATGTTATTTTGACATTCTATGCGATGGGGCAGCCATTGTTATTCTTATTCTCCCTTTATCGGTCTTCGTGCTTTAGTATTGGTTTTCTGAATATCCTGACAGTTTTGCATCCGGACCGTTCAGATAGCAACAGCATATTACTGAACTTATTTATATTGCCTAGAAAATCATTACAGCCAAAAATGCTGAGTTGATGGCTACGTCCTGAATAGGATATGCTACCCATTTTTTTTATACTTCCATGATACATCATCGATTTAATTTGATTCATCGATTTAAGCTGAATAATCACAGTAATGCATTTGATTTAATTTGATATGATTTGTGTATATTTTTCAGTAATATACTTTTTTTATAGCTTTTGGTTTGATTATTTTAACTACATTTTTAAAAAGCATTCAGTTCCCTATCATTACTGATGTCTTTAGGTCGTACAGTGTCAGTGCTCCCTCATATAATATTAAGGAAATACCTTCTGAAAGGAAAAAAAAATAGAAAGACGTTTGTTCTAAGCCACTAAAGCAATTTCCCAGGGACCCCAAGCAGATAATATGACCCTTACCATCCCTTACCTGTATAGTGAACTCACGTGTAAGCAAGAACACTCATTTCCTGACACACAGCACCGTATCGAATGATCACTCCGGGCTAGGAAATGCTACCACTTGGAGTAATTACTTGAAAACTATCATTAAGATGTCTCGTCTAATTATTTCATACTATCGACAATTTCGAATCAAACGACTATGATAATACATAACTGCTGTGTTAGTAGGTTTAAAGAGGTTCACGGCACATGTGCGTTGAACTTAATTCAATCAGAACACCTGTGCTCATGTATATAACACACATATATTCATTTATAGAGCATACATTCGTTTGTTTACACACAAAAAACAAAAAACAAAACCAATATACAAACACGCACACGTTGTTCGTGTATAGCATGCAGCGCTTCTCAAACTTGTTCACACCATCGCCCCTTATGTATAGACCAACGTTTTCTTTCCTATATATTGTGAAAGGCTCAACCCACTTACCCCACACATATCATACTTGTTCATTAATATATTTTATTATTGTTATTACCGAATGTCTTCCTCATCTTCAATACAGTGCCGCGACTTTTCACTCTTGGGCAGCAAACACCAGTTTATCAAATTTGTAGGTATATCTCTAGTTGCGATACCTACATATAATGTTTTTGTACAGATGGGCATGGAAGTAAAAAAAAAAGGGAGGGGGGTTGTCTTGCTTGAAGTACTCCTGTATGCTCACATAGGACATGCTGCACTGTTTCATATGGGTGATGGCCATTTCTACAGTTTGATGGGTTGTGCTAGGTTTATTCTACCCAGATGGTAATTTAGAGAAATTTGCTCTGTTTTGAGCTGGAAAATGGTACTGTTCTCTGTTTTGAGCTGGAAAATGGTACTGTTCTCTGTTTTGAGCTGGAAAATGGTTTGGAAAATGGTACTGTTCTCTGTTTTGAGCTGGAAAATGGTACTGTTCTCTGTTTTGAGCTGGAAAATGGTACTGTTCTCTTTTTTTTCCGATTAAGTTTATATTGTCATTTTGTCTAGGCCCATTAATTTCTGAATACTATCGACCATTTCTGAATACTACCATATTATCGACGGGCAGTCGTCGTTGTAGCCCAGCTGTTAATGCAGTTGTTTCCATAATTATTTTTTAGTATCTGTTTTATTGTAAGGTCGTTGGCAGCTATGTTTACTTGCAAATGTGATGAGCATTCTTTGGCACTTCGTCTCCTTCATATTCCGTAGCAGACAGGTTTCGTATTCTGCGACCTTCTGCTGTATGTCAAAGAAGAAATTTGGCCTGTAGTATTTCCGTCTAATGGCATCCACACACTTATCTCGGCCATGTGTCGGTTATTCTTATGATACTGCGCTAACACCCTAGCTCGTAGCTGCGCGGATATATATACTTTTAACTCTGGTCGCGTGTTCTTCTGCGCTATGTAGCATAGCAGACCGTCTTCTTCGGACATGGTGAAATTTTTCACACTTTTTTATTCTCTCTGAGTCAATAGCATTTCCTTCTTCCTCATGAGTTCAGGATCCTTCTCTTGTTCCCTCCTAATGTCCACTGCAAATTCCCTGCCTGTTTGTCAGCCGGTCTGGGTTGATCGTTAACCCTGCTCAATAGCGTGATATCTTCGCCCTCACTATCTTCAAAGGGTGTGCGGGGAGCCATACTATCTCCGGGGCGTTTTTCGTTCCTCCACTTGGCTTCTGAGATTTCTTAACCCCTCCTGTAAGGTCGCTTTATCGGGTTCCGGTGTCTTCCTCCCCCACCTCCGAGTGCTAACTTGCAGCGACTCAATCTTAGGCCCAACTCCGTGATTGTCTCTTCCTTCCCTTCTTGTGTGCACTTGGTGACTTTAGGTCTTCCGTTTCTTCGTCTCTATTTTTCTTCTACTTATGCGTCTTCTCCCACAATTCCGTCTGATAGGAATAACTGGTGGGCTGCACTCAGACATCTCCTCTTGTCTGCGACGAGGTTAAAAGTGACAAAAGCGAAACTACCGCGTCGTTTCCTCCTCTTGTGCAAAGGGATCACCACTTTGTTGATCTGTCCGAAACGTCACAACTTTTGCTTCACCTCCAGGTTAGAATTTCTTCTCCCTAATCTGGCTATAAATACCTTCTTAGGTGCCTCCGTGATATCTCTCCCCCTCTCTATCCTAACCAATCATCCAATATTTCTTCTTTTGTCTCTCTTCATTTTTGGGACCTATGTTCTGGTATCCGCCCTTGTAGGTCCTCTATGGGCGGAACTCCCGTTTTCCGAATTCCAGTCATTACGTTGGGATAAAATCATCTCATTACGTTTCTCATGTCGTCCATTGTCTTGGTTGAACCAGTATCTCTGTCTGCACTCTCTCAGGAAGTGACCAACTTGCTCGCAGTTTTAGCATTTTAGTTTATTGCTTGGCTGACCCTTGTGGAGACATGCGGCCACGTAATGTTCTAGGTCGTTGCAGCGGTTACATATTCTCTCTACAGTGTTTCACATCCTTCTTTCCGTTGTGTCTCTTTGCCTGTCATCGCGGGGTCTGTTCTCAGAAACTCGTTATGTCAGGTCCGTCCTCTCCAAGCTGTTTTCTCTAACTTCCGGGGCGTATTTGCCCATCCGGAAAGCTAACAATTTGTTAATCAGATTTTTTCTTAATCGCCAGCTGTAAAACGGGATTTAATGTTTTCGGGTCTGCCTTATTCAGGTGGCGCTTGAGCCTATCTGACGACAGCCCATCCACGAAGTAGTGTAGCAGCTGTTACCCTATGCCTCTTTCTTCTATTTCTTCAGGAAAAGCCTCTTCCATTTTCATTAGCTTGTCGCTAAAGTCTTCTACTGACTCTTCTTGTCTCTGATTGTAGTCAAACTCGTGAACGCATATTGGGCTCCTGTACCATCAGCTTACCGCCTTTCCAGCTCGTTTTAAAATTTCTTCCACGGCTCTTCCGGTTCTTTCTCAAGCCGTCTTTCTCGTTATCGCTTCTGTAACGAGCCATTTACTGGTTTGTGGTGCCATGGTTTTTATGGCCGTATCTGTTGTCTTGATTACCAAAGCTTGTTTCTCGATGTCTGCCATCCACTCTTTGAAACGGCCCTTCTCCTACACAGCAGATCGGTCACGGTCCAGGGATGTACAAAAATACGATACAGTGTCAAGTCCGTCCCAACTTGCTTTTATGCAACACCACACCCCCTCCCCCCAAGGCTGATATAAAAGCACTGTATCCACTGGTCCCCGAGCTCAGAAAAAAACTACCTTGTCCTTCAAGAGACCCCCCACACCCTAACGCTTTTTGTGTTCCATTCTCCAAAAAAGAAGCTCATGGAAATGATCCTGCTTGCCAACCCAAAAATGTTGCTCAATGTTAAGCTAGAGTAAGGACAGTATATACGTTTTTTGGCTACGGAGAAGGGATGGGCTTCGATATTGTGGAGTTTCGTGAACGTATTTGGGAAAAACCTATAGGCGGGTGGTGATTTACCCTCATATTTGTCTTGTTTCCTAGTACTAAGTGTCATGTTCTGACTTCTTAAAATAGGGCAAGGTTGAAACCACCACCTCACCTCACCCTACCCATTACCTACGGACTGGTTAGAGCTGTATTTTATCAATATAATTATACTAGCGATATAGTGCCTAGTGTATCTGCCTCGCACGCACAACAGTTGTCTAGTTTTCTTGTGATGTGAAAGCCGATTGTGGTCATTGTACTGGCGATGCTATTGGATGCAGTAGTGGTGCCTGAATATTCATCAACAGTTGAATAGTCATGCGTCTACAGTGTATGCTTCAATTATATTATTAGAACTGCACGGACTTGTCGTTTTTCCTATACCTAGAAAATAGCAATAACTTCAATATATTTTGTATGCTAATTAACTGGTTCAGTGTTTTCTATAGTTTCATCGTTTGTATTATCAGTTGAGTCTTTAGCGCCTCCGACCCCACTGAAGAGTATCTGTCCGTCCTCCATATGCAATATCACCGTGACCATCAACATATATAAAACCTGTGAGCTAAATGGGAATCATTCTTCTAAAGTGACGCATTTGAAGTTTCACGTGATTTTCAAGGACTGTCAACACAAAGTATACAAGGTGACCAATGAAAATCACCGGTAAAGTCAAATGAGTTACTTAAGAAGGATGATTTCCAATGATCCAGCAGACCGTATATTTACTGATAGTAGTGAAGTCGCTCGCTTTAAGAAATCCTAGTTTATAGCATGCGCACGGGTCATGCAAGTCATTTTTCAGTAATATGTCATGCGTCTGATTACATACATTGTCGCTCATCTTGGCTGATGTGAATCATCCAAACTCTTTTTTTAATAGGTCATTTTGCGTATACTTTGTGTCACTAGATAATCAAAAGTCAGATCAGCCAAGTGAGTGTGACCAGTGTGTAACTAGTTGGCAGGACATATTTCTGGTGAATGGTTTGTATCGACTATAAAGTACACGTAGATAACTGTAAGGAAAACATAAGCTCATTTCTAAAATTAATTAATGAGAAAATCTATATTAGTTTGTGGAAATCACATACACTATTGTATATCTCACTGATGTTCATGATGAAGACATGCAGTCATATGAATGAAAACAGACTGCACTGCAAGCATTACAATGGGTATCAGATGTCAAAAGAAAAAGTGGACGATCAAGAGATTCTTCGATGAACAACCACCAAAGATCGTATGACTATGGAACTGAACAACATACAAGAATTACACACAGCAGCGTCATATCGCTCGAACTGGACAACACTGGTTTCTGCACTATGCACCGTAGTAAGTAAAGTAACCCATAGCATTTATTAATGCCGTAGGGGTGTGAGATGTTAGCGATCTCACATTTCGCAGGCTCTGCAAATGAGGGCGGTAGCCATCTCCTCTCCCTCGCAGTCTTTACTTCCCGGATTAATCCGGTACCCATTTAAGGCTGGGTCGACCCGGGAGCCGTTGCGATGTGAAAACATTTCCGCCTCAACTGGGGAATGAACCCAGGACCACTCATATTCGAAGGCAGTGCGCTAACCACTGCGCTAACGCGGCTCCCTATGCACCGTATTCGGCGCTGAATGAACATTTATAGGTAAACATCCACATTGACTTTGTGGTCAAACAGTGACCAATATTACAATCACGAAATGATTGCAGGCTTTCATGTTATTGAATGTCTGCATATAAAATGGTGAAACATAACTTTCTTATATACACCTGTGAGCAGGAGTCCTCATCTCAAAGCATTGCATACCGCTGAGAATTATAATCTTCTGGGTATGAAAACAAAACTCATTAGAAACGTCAAACTACACATGTGAAACAAGAACTTAATTGTTCGTAATTCACGGGGATGAAAAAAAATAAGCAAACTTACCACATAAAATTAATGTATAAGAACAAAATATATTCAGTAGAACGATACATATAAGCTATAAACTCGTTGTACAGAACTATAGGCCTGTTTCTGTAATTTTACGTAATGAAAAGATTATAACATATAGAACTAATAAATGAATATAAATTATATGACCATATATTTCTGTTCATGAAAGTGCAGTTCTCATTCCTGCAGCACATACGTTTTTATTTATAAAGTACACATATGTTCTAGGTTACTGACTATCAAGCCATGCGCAGACAACAAAGAGAAATGCTTCAGCGTCACAAAAATAGTCGGTTGTCAATATGCCTTGTTGGAATTGTGCGTTATTGAACTAATTGTCTAATGTACATACTTGATGGTGGTGGTGAATCTCGTTAATACCAATACCAAGTCGTTCTTCGGCATATTCATGCGTGCTGATCACATTCAATATTGCATGTTTTGCCTTATCTGACTTTTAGCGTGCTTTTCATTGGCTGCCGGCACAAATAAAACGTAAAGGGACCCAGTGATCAGTTGCATCAGTTAAGTTGAGTGATGCCGTGTAAGGTTAGCACGCAGGCCTAATATGGAAAATGACTTAGTATCTAAACTAAGGGAGATCCAAACAGTGTTATTTGAAAACCGACTGTTTCCGTGACGTCGTAGCATGTCATTGTATATGATGATGAAATAATCCCTTTAGCGTTGTGCATGTAGTCCATGATAAAACATAGTTTTGCGGACAATATCAGAGGTCATCAGCATCAGCTGAGTAGCCGAGACGATACCCCATCTATATAAGGTTAGTTGCCTTAAAGTCATAGTTGAGTTGAGGGAGAGAAGTTATGGACGCATGTTTAGTCTTCTAAAGAAGGAATTCCAATACGGCAATAGCCCATGATCATCACTTCGTGCCAGGAGTACAGCATACATTTAGGCCAATATCTCATTTTTCTGTCAAGTTAGTTGACCAATGTGCACATCTAGTATTCCCCACCAGATACGAGTCTGACACAAAAGGAAAAAGGTGCAGTGTCCACTGGCCTCTATCTCTTCTTCATCCATGAGAATCACTTGATGAAGAAAAAAACGTAAGAATTTAAAACAGGGCCTGCAGTGATGAAGAGTTCACAGGTGACAGGTTGTCAGTCTATGCCTTCACTGTCCCTAGTCACCTCTTACTAGATACATGGAAACATGACCGTGACCCTACACTTTGTACTCCGAACTAGAAGTCCAGACACGGGTAGCAACAAAATATTGTGTTGCAACCCTATGTAACAATACCGGTTTTTGTTGAATGTATCTAAATTTCAGTGGCACCTGTCTACACAGACGTTTGTTGTAAATATCTCGATGTCCGTGGCACCTGTCAACAGGGACATTTGTTGTAAATATCTCGATGTCCGTGGAACTTGTCAACACAGACGTATGTTGTAAATATCTCGATGTCCGTGGCACTTGTCAACACAAACTTTTGTTGTATAAATCTAGATGTCCCTGGCACTTGTCAACACAAATTTTGTTGTATATATCTAGATGTCCCTGGCACTTGTCAACACAGACTTTTGTCGTATATATCTCGATGTCCGTGGCATTGGTCAGCCCCGTCGCACGTCGTCTTTCCATGCGTCCGTCTATTCATATTTTAGCAAATCAATTCATCTACTTAGCCCCACCCCCATCCACATATCAGTACGTCTACAAAAAAAAACACACACTATTATAGCATTCTTGCTCCTTACACAACCCTATTCATCAGTACATATACATCTACGATGTATTCCAGTATTTTTTCATATTCATTCATTTTTTTCTTTATTTATCATTAGTACTACAAAAAAATTATATGAGGCAAGTTCGCGAGTTTGATAAAAAAATCAGGAATAAAAAAGAAATAGATAAATTGAACCGGATCATAACGAAAAGGAATGTTACCATAAGCTAATGCTCATTTACAGGGAAGTTACATGACCTGGTTATTAGCAACTGCTGTATGAAGCCAGGCAGATAATTGGCTTATTTACGCATCTAGGAATTGGATAAGTGTAATGCAAAGTCGATCTCTTTGTCTCTTCCTGAGAAGTCGTGAAAGGAAACCACAGCAACTCCCGATTTTGACCAGAAGAGATTTGATTGAATGAGTAGAGGAAGGGAGAAGTTAATGTTAAATTGATAGTTACCTTTTTTTTTGTTTCCATAAGATTTTATGAACTGTCCCAAAATATCTAGAAGTTACTTTTTAAAATGGAAGATTTAGCGGTCACGCGGTGTATTGTCTAAATAGCAGTTGACAGGGAATAGTAGTCCGAGAAAATGAACTAAGAGCGGGGACTGTTCACGTAATTTTCAACCACAGATCGGAGTCATGTTGACGAAATTAGAGTGTTTGGACATGAAATAATATACCTTAGTTCAGACTAAAATTCTTGCGCCAGAACATAGCTATCACATAAATAACCGACACCAAAACAAAAACACCAAAATACAACAACACACATTTAAAAGTACAACTCAGTTCGTTTACAAGCACGGCAACCTATAGAGGAGAGACAATGAAGTGTACACATCCGCTCATTTTGAGGCCTTTCTTTACATATCGACAAGACAACAACACAGCACAATACAACCATATTGCGCGTCACTACGAGAGACAATTCGTTCACTTCATTGATTAGAGACACGTAAGTCGCCTCTGGAAGTGACGTATAATAGGGAGTGAGAGTACGTGTTTCTGTTGATAGGTCAAAAAAAGACTACGATGAGCAGATGTAATTTGAAACACGTGACTGGCCAATGTTTCAGGATATGCAAACACAAATCCTACATGCCTCATTCGTTACCGATGAGTAGTATAGTAGACCTGTCAACTAAAACGTAAACAGTTTCCGATGTGCGTGTGTACTATTGTTTGGCCTTGGCTGTTTTTGGCAAGCGACTCCTAATATGTAAATAGGGACCAATAAAAATTCCAACAATAATCAAAAATGTATCTTACGTTGTCCAAATTAATTCAGCTCGAAAGATTGTAGTACTGTTATTAGCTACGCCTCATGCACCACTCTATCGTATATATTTCTACTCAACGATCTATCATAACTGTTTTCATCAGTCACATGTTGCACTGTTCGATATGTAACATTAATAAATAATGTCACATCACATCAGGTAAGTCATGAATGCTTCAGGACAAGTCGTCAATGCTTCAGGACAAGTCACCAATGCTTCAGGACAAGTCACTAATGCTTCGGACAAGTCGTCAATGCTTCAGACAAGTCGTCAATGTTTCAGACAAGTCACCAATGCTTCAGGACAAGTCACCAATGCTTCAGGACAAGTCACCAATGCTTCCGGGACAAGTCACCAATGCTTCAGGACAAGTTACCAATGCTTCAGGACAAGTCACTAATGCTTCACGACAAGGCACCAATGCTTCAGGACAAGTCACCAATGCTTCAGGACAAGTCACCAATGCTTGAGACTTCAATGCTTCAATTTAGTGCTTGAGAGATTTTTTTATTTTTAAGGGTCACATACAAAACCCTCTCAAGCACTGCATCATCTCCCTGGCTCCTAGGAGAATACATCCCTTGATCGCTCAACTTGGTACACCCAGATCACTGCCGGCATACCTTAATTTGAAAGAGAAAGAACACTGCGGGCAATTTACAGGAGACGGAATCCAAACAAATTCGAAAACTCTCCTACCCCGAGCCCTCCACACTCCTGCATGCACTGCAAAGAACATTCCTGACACGAATTGGACTCATCGGGCATCTACAAACTCACAAACCAAACCAAATTAAATAATCACAAATGTTTTGTTTTTTCTATTGTTCATCCAATTTATAGTTTTTCATGCCATGCTCATCTTCGCTTGAGAAGGATGAACATCATCATCATCATTTTCTACATCATCATCGATGTTTCAGGACAAGTCACAAATGATTAAGGATAATTCATCAATGATTTAGGACAAGTCATCACTGCTTCAGGACAAGTCATCACTGCTTCACGGCAAATCACCAGTGCTTCAGGACAAGTCACAAATGATTAAGGATAATTCACCAATGATTTAGGACAAGTCATCACTGCTTCAGGACAAGTCATCACTGCTTCACGGCAAGTCACCAGTGCTTCAGGACAAGTCACAAATGATTAAGGATAATTCACCAATGATTTAAGACAAGTCATCACTGCTTCAGGACAAGTCATCACTGCTTCAGGGCAAGTCACCAGTGCTTCAGGACAAGTCACAAATGATTAAGGATAATTCATCAATGATTTAGGACAAGTCATCACTGCTTCAGGACAAGTCATCACTGCTTCAGGGCAAGTCATCAGTGCTTCAGGACAAGTCACAAATGATTAAGGATAATTCACCAATGATTTAGGACAAGTCATCAGTGCTTCAGGACAAGTCACCAACGCTTAAAGTTAAATGTACCAATGTCCCATGTGGAATACTAGCCACCAATACGTGACACGTGTTAACCAGGTTCGAAGATATCTCTTCAGTGCGGTGGTGGAGGTTACCTAAAAAAAGAGAACATACACATAGTTTTCGATGAAAAAATATCTTCGTTATCATGAGATTTTTAGTGACCTTTTAATGGAAAATCGTTAAACGTGTGTGTGTGTGTGTGTGGGGGGGGATAGGGTGTTAACCAGCCTTTTGTCTAAATTTCGAGTACACAACTTACTGGTTTCCTAATGGGGGTGGGTGCGTTGGTACCTTTTTCTACAGCTTCCGTGTAATGCTATCTCACATTGATCAATGTTCCATGACAAATATATAGCATTCACGTTCTTCGCTGTTCGTTCATATGACCACTTTGATTTCTTGTCAAGATGGCGGTATAACTTCTATTACAGATGGAGACATCCATAAATTACATTAAGAAATATTTTGTCAATGTTTGATCCCTCTTTCCCCCTGTCATCAACTGTCAAGAATGTTGGCACACCTCAGCGTATTGTGTCAACTCCCCCCTAAAAAAAATAATAGAAAAAATGGAAACATTATTTAAAATTACATAAGCTATTTCACATTCGATCATAACCCAGGGAGTAAAATTTGTTTTTAAACCTAATCTACATGGCTTGGGTTGATGATCCATAGTCATTTCTCGGACATCAAATCTCTGGAATATCTGGAATACCCCGATATAATGAAAACAATGGCGGTTGTGATCAGTTGCCATTTACACAAATACGTATGTGTTCGATTTAGTCAATATTAACATGGTACCAGTCTATGATGCATGCTATGAGAATGTCGAGCATCAATGCGTTATCGGCAAAGATATTGAAGACTACACTATTATCTAGTCAACCACTAGCTAGATTGCTAGACGCGTGTGGGCAGGAGTCTAGCAGCTAAACTACACTTACTTTTATCACGATCCTTATATGAACAGACCTATGAACATATTCTGCAAAACTGTTCCCAATATGAATAATAGAGAGAGATACCTACTGATACAACAGCGCAATCCTGCAAGCAAAGACATATTGAGCCAAAGAAGAACTTCAGACAATGGTGAATTTCATCCATAAGACGCGTATGACTGTGTAGACAACAAGTCGCAAACACGAGAAAGACAGACGACGATCTAGTCATGGTACGGCAAGGTGATGCGTGCGCATGAAACATACTTATCAGAGCCAGCACAGAGATGATCCCGAGGAGCTGATTCAGGATATGTGTAAGCAATTGACAATCAATATGTGACTCATTTCTACTCGAAGTAACTTCACTGGTACATTTGTAAATTATTCCTCTTCACATTTTTGAACTTCCTTTTGACGTTAATCGAGTATTAACAGAACGCATGCACATTATACAAAATATTTCTTTCATTATTATGTTAGTTTCTCACTAGTTTATCTATATATCACTGTATTTCCTTTATGAAACTTCAATAATGCCATTGCAAAACGATTTTTAATTCATTGCTATATTATCAAGATGTAATGTGTAAATATGAGCTTCTTCTTCTTCTTCTTTCGTTCACTGGAAACATGTCTATATCTGTAATTCTGTCTGCTGATTAAAACTCAGTCTTTTGTAGTTCATACATTGTTCCATAGAGCTTTGAATCCAGTGTTGTTTCCTCTGGCCAATATGTCTGCCTCCGCATTTCATGCTCAGAACACTCTTGAAGTATATGTTTGGCACTCTGTGCTGCCTGTCCACATGTACACATGACTGTGTTGCCAATCTTGAACTTTGTATACATGTGACTGCGGAGTCGGTTG
>CM067298.1:77896487-78035569 GCA_034231615.1 Meghimatium bilineatum | reverse complement strand
TCGATACTTCTCCCCATGTCTTATTTTACTCTTCCTCATTTCATTTCTTGGTGTTTCTCCGTGTATTTTACTTGTCCCCTTTTCATATAACTTTCTTAAATAAAAAAATTGGTAGCGTATCCTATTCAGGAAGTAGCCATCAACACATCATTTTTTTGTATGTAGTGATTTTCTTCAAGACTTTATTATTATCATTCTTGTTTGCGTACTCTGTTGTAGTGAGAAGTTTAATGAAAGATTTGCATTTTAAATATATGTTTTGTGAGTTTGCTGTCACATCTGATCGTCTTTGTATATTTTCATTTCTTCATAAATTCTCCTTGAGCAGTCATTGTGCAGTGTCTAATTCACTGGCCGTCAACCTCTATTTCTTACCGTGGTCACTTTCTAAGGCGCATTTCCTCCCATTGCCTCCTTTTTTGCCTATAAAATGGTAATTGACTTGGTTACAAAGAAACTTTAAACTTTTTGAATACAAATCTGTTTGCATGTGTATGTAATTAAAATAATTACATTCCCGTGGATCTCCTGGATGAGTCTGTGGCACTCAGAGGGCAGTATCTCCAGCATTGGGAGCCACTAGTCTAAGTAATTCGTCTGCTGAATTGGTAAACCGAGTTTTGAGTTGACTCGTCATTCGTGGTTTGCAATAAATAACCCCTACTCTTTACCCAGCAACTTGAAAATATTGGTCAAGACTCAGACTTTGGTAAGGTCCGGGAAAGGGGCCATACTGCCGCCATACCACCCGAAAAAGTGTTGAATTTGACACTAGTTAAACGGTATCTGGTGAGCAACTGGCTAGGCAGCAGAGAACTTATAGGAAAACCCTGTACCATATGTGGATCGAACTCAATTACTTGTATCTTAGCCTTTCCTTCTACACATTATATTCTTTTATATTTCTGCACGTTTACTCACTTAACTGATACAGTTTGAGGAATGGGGGCGTTCTACAGATCTTCATTTGTGCCATACTTCGATAAGAACACCTCACCTATTATTTATGTATGTTGAAGGAATGTTCCACCATTTTATATGCAGGAATCAAATTACATAAAAGCCTACGACCATTTGAGAATATCAATTTTGATGACTTTTCATCGCACATTCCATATGACTTCGATACGACCAGATACTACCGATGGTACATTCTGATTTGCGTAAATCTCTACTTATATACATTTTCCCATATATAAATCGAAATGCATGTATATGTTCACTCTGGAATAAAAACACTTCTGTATACCTCAAATGTGTACATCTTCCTTTATCTACATCTCAGCTATACAGTTTCATCCCTTCTGTAGACCTTCCCAACTGTTATCTGTACTTCCAAAAACATTATAATCTCCACTTCTGCAAATCTTTTACCTCCGATGATCTTATCTTCCAAACATTTTCATTTCCGAAATGTTCTTCTATATAAAACGTATAACTTCACCTTTGTATACTATCCCCTCCATAAATATCAAAGATGCGCATTTTCACTTATTTAAATAGTCACTTTCGCAAATCTTCCCTTCATACGTTTTCACTTACATAAATGTTCACCTCATTATTCTTAATCTTTAGTTAAAGTACATCGTATTCAGTAACCGCCTACTGTACTTGTGCATTATACTGTGATTATTTCTATACTTCTTACTGGTGTGGGAGAATAGTGTTGACAGCAGCAAGGTATTGCGAAACAAGTTGATCGAAGACAGACATAAGTCATTGATGATTCTTTGAGCCACAAGATTACGGGATAAAATTACATTTGGGTTTCATTCTTAGATAAATTCTCAATAAATACAAGGATATGTTTATACGATAATAAACAGATAAGGTCTCGTGACGATGCTTCTATTAGGAGTGAAGATATGTTTGTGGCTTCTGCAAAACCATGATAAGCTTCACACTACTAGCTAGCTACGCTGCATGTTAGGTAATCTATCACCAATGAACTGAACGCGGGAGAAAATAATAAATTAGGCAATTTATGAATACACAAATTAATAAATCTAGCAAGCAAAATATTGTTTTCACTCAGTATAAAATAAATATACACATATACACAAGAGAGAGAGAGAGAGAGCGTCAGGAGAGGGGAACAAAGAATAGCGTAGTACACTACTTTGCAAAGCAAAACTAGCTCCTCCATAAATATCAAAGATGAATATTTTTTAAGAGTATGCGGACACAAGTGTCGTTTTGGAAATACGTGTCATTATTGGAATACACGTAATATGAGAATATGCGTAGTTGTGAGAATACGTGTCGTTATGGGAATACGTGTCGTTATGGGAATACGTGTCGTTATGGGAATACGTGTCGTTATGAGAATATGCGTAGTTCTGAGAATACGTGTCGTTATGAGAATACGTGTCGCTATGGGAATACGTGTCGTTATGAGAATATGCGTAGTTGTGAGAATACGTGTCGTTATGAGAATATGCATAGTTATGAGAATACGTGTCGTTATGGAAATACGTGTCGTTATGGAAATACGTGTCGTTATGGAAATACGTGTCGTTATGGAAATACGTGTCGTTATGCAAAACTATCCCCATCATAGATAACAAAGATGACTATTCTCTAAGAGTATATGGGAATACGTGTTATTATGGGAATAATTTCCTTTATGAGCATAAGTGTCGTTATTGGAATTACGTGTCATTATGGGAACAAGTGTCGTTATGGGAAAACGTGTCGTTAATGGGAATAAGTGTCGTTATAGAAATACGGTGTTACTATAGGAATAAGTGTCGTTATGGGAATACGGTGTCGCTATAGGAATAAGTGTCGTTATAGAAATACGGTGTCACTATAGGAATAAGTGTTGTTATAGAAATACGGTGTCACTATAGGAATAAGTGTCGTATAGAAATACGGTGTCACTATAGGAATAAGTGTCGTTATGGGAATACGGTGTCGCTATAGCAATAAGTGTCGTTGTGTTGCAAGTGGCGGCTAAGAAGATATTGATGGTGGAGTTTGCTGCTGCATCCCGCAGGTAACACAGAAAAAGTCATGCTAGTCGAATGTGTCATGTCAAAATTAAAGGCGCACATATCGCAACCAAGCTGTGTATCGTGAGATTCTTCGGACAATCCATTCTTCGTATTGCATCACTGTAGCCAGAATGCATTTGAGGAGAAAAGCAGCGGAGAGAGAGAGAGAGAGAGAGAGAGAGAGAGAACGCAAATAAAAAGAAATAGTACGATAAAGCACTTAAATTGAACATAAAAAGTTTAACTTTATTTGCTATGATAATAGATTGAAAATAATTCTGACATATTTGTCACAAACTAAACGGAGGATATCACAAATTGAGTCGCTAAGAGCTTGCTGTCGTTTATTGAATCTTCTATGTCATGGCAAATTTCGTCTTCATTTTCAAATGTGTCGAGAAAATGGTGAATAATTTTAACTACTATTAAGCTATTATTGGTTAATAAAACCGACTTTTCTGCACTCTGACACATAAGTGCACAATCTTTCAGTGCTGCAGGTTAAAAATGTATATGTTTATTTTTTTGTTTTATTATTTACACGCTCTGAAAATTTACCGTAGATGTTTTCTGATGCTGACGCGTTTAGCTAGTTCCAAGGGATTGAGCACATGGGGACATCCCGAGTGCAGAGACAATGATTATAATTTGTTTTCCTGGTACAGTAGAAGAAAGAACTACAACACAGCAGTCATTGTTTATCGACAAATTAGCAATATACCTTGTTAATGTTAGCTTACTTTATTCATCCTTTCTTTGGTCCTAACCAGTGGGATGGACAAATCGCTTCAACAAAATTACAAGACACTCATCATATCAATTGCACAGGCACAACAAATAATAAACCAAAGACTGCACAAAAAAACTTGAGGCCATTCGAAATAAATTGTTTCATTATTTCACTAAAAGTGTTGATTGTTTTATTAAAACAAGAAACCAGTCTGTCGACAATCTCTACAGCGGTTTTCAGTAGCGTACCTTATTCCTTTCTTAACATGTACATGTATACCTTATTTAATATGCTTTGAGGATCTGAGAGTATCTAACCGTATGAAATGACATTTCAGTCACCAGTCAACCGAGTGTTTCTGTCACTGCTTCTATGTCCATATTCATGCTCGATATAAAAGTAGAGTAGACAGACTTTTTGCCAATCTTGTAAACAACAAAACCCCATCCGTACTTATTAATTTCTTTGTTTACTAAGCCATTTATGTGTATATTTTTCTTCTGTGTATATCTCCTCCACCTGCGTATATATATATATATATATATATTCTTCGTCTATGTATATCATCCTCTTCTGTGTATATTTTATGTGCATGTCTTCCTCTTCTCGGAATATCTTCTTCTTTGTATATCTTTTTCATCTGTGTATATCCTTCTTCTGCGTATATCATCTTTTGTGTTTATCTTTCTCTTCATCTGTGTATACCTTCTTCTTGTGTGTATCTATTTCTCTTCCTGTGTGTATATCTTCCCCATCTTCTGTTTATATCTTTCTCTTCTTCTGTTTATATCTTTCTCTTCTTCTGTTTATATCTTCCCCTTCTTCTGTTTATATCTTCCTCTTCTTCTGTTTATATCTTCCCCTTCTTCTGTTTATATCTTCCCCTTCTTCTGTTTATATCTTCCCCTTCTTCTGTTTATATCTTCCCCTTCTTCTGTTTATATCTTTCTCTTCTTCTGTTTATATCTTCCTCTTCTGTGCATATATTTCTTCTTCATCTGTGTATATCATCTTCATATGTGTATATCATCTTCATCTGTGTATATCATCTTCATATGTGTATATCATCTTCATCTGTGTATATCTTCTTATTATGTGTATATCATCTTCATCTGTGTATATCTTCCTTTTCTTTTGTGTTTATTCTCAAACTTCTACATATTAGCAGGCAACAATCCAGAGAACGGAAATCAGTTCCGTCACGGTTTACTGCCCAAATAAGATATATTTGCCTACATGCCTGACACATACGACGTCAGCATTGCTTCTGGATTATTGCGACTCTCTATGGATTGGCTCTGTGATGGAATGGTACAGAGCACGCCCGTGTCGTACAATGTGCCTAGTCTGATCCCAGCCACAGGCAGTTGTGTATCCCGACAGTTCAAAAAGTAATGGCTAGCTGCTGAGCGTATTTATATTGCTTAGAAAATCACTACAGCCACAAAATGCTGGTTATATGACTACGTCATGAATAGGATACGCTACCAATTTTCTATGTGATGTAACAGCCAACTCCACTCCAAAATTGTATTGAACGTCTTTTACGGTATTTTACGGCATTTTACTGTATTTTACGTTCTTTTACGGCCTTTTACGACACATATGGCAGGTGTCAATTTTTCTATTCTTTGATCTATTTCTGGCCCGACAACCTTGCTGTTGTGAGTGGAACTGAACAAATTCTTGTACCGTTTCTAATGTTGTGGTACTAGTCCATTCTTGTACCGTTACTAATGTTGTGGTACTAGTCCATTCTTGTACCGTTACTAATGTTGTGGTTCTAGTCTATTTTGGTACCGTTACTAATGTTGTGGTACTAGTCCATTCTTGTACCGTTACTAATGTTGTGGTACTAGTCCATTCTTGTACCGTTACTAATGTTGTGGTACTAGTCCATTCTTGTACCGTTACTAATGTTTTGGTACTAGTCCATTCTTGTACCGTTACTAATGTTGTGGTACCAGTCCATTCTTGTACCGTTACTAATGTTGTGGTACTAGTCCATTCTTGTACCGTTACTAATGTTGTGGTACTAGTCCATTTTTGTACCGTTACTAATGTTGTGGTACCAGTCCATTCTTGTACCGTTACTAATGTTGTGGTACTAGTCCATTCTTGTACCGTTACTAATGTTGTGGTACTAGTCCATTTTTGTACCGTTACTAATGTTGTGGTACTAGTCCATTCTTGTACCGTTACTAATGTTGTGGTACTAGTCCATTCTTGTACCGTTACTAAGGTTGTGGTACCAGTCCATTCTTGTACCGTTACTAATGTTGTGGTACTAGTCCATTCTTGTACCGTTACTAATGTTGTGGTACTAGTCCATTCTTGTACAGTTACTAATGTTGTGGTACTAGTCCATTCTTGTACCGTTACTAATGTTGTGGTACTAGTCCATTCTTGTACCGTTACTAATGTTGTGGTACTAGTCCATTCTTGTACCGTTACTAATGTTGTGGTACCAGTCCATTAATGTATGAAGCAGAATCATAGATAAGAGTTCCCCCCTCCCAATAAGTGCTCAACTGCCTAGCGAGTGGTTTGATCAGAAACCGTATGATTAGTGTCCTTTTCTGCCCTTATTCATTATCGATGGCGACACTTCTCGGCCTTCTCAAAGCTGGAGCCATTACATCCATTTCCTTGTTGCTGCGTGGCTGTAAGAGTAATTTTAAAAATAAAAAGTAATAAGAGATGAGTGAACTCCAACCCCGGCTACCTAGTAGATGAGTTAGTGACTTAGATACCACACTACATCGGTTTTTGTGTCTAGTGATTGTTTCAGCGTCGTTTAGTCTTCAGTTCTCATCCCTTAATAATTTAGTCTCCCTGGAATGTCTGATCGTCCTCCTGGGGAAGGGGACGATATCGTTCAATTTGAGAAATTGTGCTCTAACAAACGCAAATTGTGTTACTCTATAAGACTAACAGACAGAGAATAACCGAATGAGAAGATAATGGGCAATTTAAGTTGTATTATAGGGAATAAGAAAGTCTGCAGCTGAATTGTATTAGGAAACAGGAAGATGCGAGAAGAGCCACTATTTCACTCTACAAACATTAGACGTTCATGTTTAAATCGAGATGTGGGGGGTGGGAGATGTTCTGGTGGTTGAGAGGAGAAAAGCAGTGTCAGTGAATTATTATAATTCTCTTTTAGAGAATCGTGCTCATTTTGTGAAATTCGCAACTTTTCACAAAAGGTTAATAAAGCTCTTGAGTGTTGACATCTAATAAAATTGCGAAATGCTGTTACGAGATATGCAGGCTTAGATTGCGTATTTTAATTGGATTCGTTCGGTTTATAAAGGGGAGCATATTGTATAAAACAATGATTACTCCCTTGTCGTCACTGCGGATATCAGCATTTTCTAACACCAATTTTGGCTTATCAATTTAGAATAACTGACGCAATTTGAAAACGAGTGTATTGGCTAAATGTGATTTTGTTGAAATACACTGAAATGGGAATTAGGGCTAGAAATAAATATTTACCCCAGTTAAGAATCTTAGATAAAACAAAGAAATATGTTACACCATGCAAAGATCAAACAGATTTGTAACCAAAAAATATTTTCCTTGCAAAAATAATAAGGTAGCAGTAGCTGTTAGAACATAACTTGCCAAATTGTCATTATTTCAAACACAGAATAATCAATGTTTTATGGACAAATAATTAGTTCATAGCTTTGGCTTTAAATACGCCAAGAAATTAGAAAAATGACGCAACTTCTGTTTCAACAAAATTTGCACATTTTTTAGGGGGTTGCATTTACTTCCTGATTTATTTGCAACTTCCCTATGTAAATGTGCACAGTTATCACAAATACATATTTATTATTAGGAAAGAGTGTCACAACAATAAAATAAGCAAAATGAGCAACGAAAGAAGTGATCTTTAAAAAGAATATATCGTCAAAGCACATTTGTTATGGCGGAGTGGTTAGAACTTTGGTCAAATAATCTGGTCTCGGGTTCAGATGATAGTTGGGATTGGTTTATTTCTCTACCGGAGGCACATTTATAATCTCATCTGTACACATGGCAAGGTGGAGTTTATTAAAAATGTGTTCTGAAACTAGAAGACAGAATTGATGCCTTTGAGATATAGATATATAAAAGAATAGGGAGAACTTCATGGACAGAGGTTCAACATGGACACGAAACGATCAAAGAGGTTCTGACAACACTGCTTATGAAAAGATGAACTATTAAAGGAAATAAACAAAAATCAAACTCATTAAATATTTTGCGCATGTTAAAAGCCATGACAAATTGTTGAAGACGTTACTTAAAGGTAGAGTAGAGCACCCCCTATATTTCTGCCAACTTCTTGCTCGCCACCCGCGAGCAAGAAGTTGGCAGAAATATAGGTGTGATGAAAACATCACGAGATGAACAGGATACAGTCTAGCACAGTGTACTACCAAGGTAAGAGACAGTGGGTGCTGGAGGTCTGTTGCAGCCAATCTTCGTTTTGAGACGGCACTTTATGGTGATGAAGATGTTTAAATTTAGAGAAATAGGAGTTTGTGATGACAGTATTACTTGTGCTGCAACCTCAAATATATTTTATGCCATACCTCTTGATATAATCTAGTTGGACCCGCATTTCGACTTGAAAAGAACTATCTCATCATACAAATTGATAACATGTCCTATTCAGGACGTAGCCATCAACCCAGCATTTTTTTTTTATGTAGTGATTTTCTAATCAATATGAATACGATCAGTAGTTTGTCATTGCTTTCTATACAGCACCATAATGTGCCATTAATTCTCTACTCAGTGGAAGTTTGTAACGTTGCGATGGACAGCTAGGTAAGAGAAACACGAACAAGCAATTGGTGAAACAACCATTGTTGTTTCTATCTTGTTCATATGAAGATCTTCGTGGCGCAATGGTTAAGCCATTCGTCTTATACTCTAAATGTCGCTGGTTCGAACCCGGATTTATGAATTATTTTTGAGAGATCCCCGTGGATCATCGCTTGAAGCTGTAAGTCGCGTACTGCGAGTGATATTCTTTTCAGATGACGCTACGCTACCCTAAGACGGGTGGAGTTTATATTGATAAACCTGAGTACAATGACGTTATCTTCTAAGTATTTTGTTCCTTTTCTTTTTACGGATATGTGACCTCTCTTCACTTTAAACATGTTAGTGTCTGGGTAGGGGTTTACAGTATGTTATTATGATTAATTCTTTTTTCAGCTACGAACTGGAGTTCGCCTTGATTGCACATGACAATTCAGAAATGTGTATTTTATTAGTGGACACTGTTCGGTGCAAACGAAAAAGTAATTTTGAATACACGAGTAGGGGTATCAAAGTACATACATGCTGATGGTTTGTGTGAGTCTCTGATTAACAATCCCTATTCTACTTCTTATGTATTCAGCAATATGTGTGAGAGAGAAACTCTTGAATAAATTGCGAGTAGTCTCATTGCCATACTCGTTAAACACTCGGCAGAACTGATAACACACATTGTCACATTCGTGAAACACTCGGCAGAACTGATAACAAAAATTGCCATGTTAGTGAAACACTCGACAGTACTGATAACAAAAATTGCCATGTTAGTGAAACACTCGACAGTACTGATAACATACATTGTCATACTGGAACAACACTCGACATAACTGGTAACACACATTACCATGCTCGTGAAACACTAGGCAGAACTGGTAACAAACATTGCCATAGTTATGAAACACTCGGCAGTACTGATAAAACACAGGGCAATATTAGTGAAACACTCGACTGTACTGGTAACACACAATTTCATGTTATTGAAACACTCGACAGTACTGATAACATACATTGTCATACTGGAACAACACTTGACAGTACTGGTAACATACATTGTCATGCAGGACTTGGCATTACTGGTAACCCTATTTTGAGATGCACATTAGGTAGAATTCTGCCGCTGAATATACAGGAATTTTACTGTACATCCGACTTTTGCTTATATGAAATTAGGTATTTGTACTTATTTGCGATAATTTATTACACCGGTGCATATCTCACAGAACTGTCCCATCTGCGTTACTTACAGAACAACAGTCTAGCATGTAGAAACGTCTCTGCAAACCAAATTGTGGAATACCCACAGCAACTAAGTACAAACCGCTGTGTACACATGTGCAATATCGGACTGGATGCATAATGATATATCATAGAACAAGAAGAAGAAGAAGTACTAACATTTTCCTTCCTATTTTTTTAAAAATCAGTATCATATTATTTTAAAATTATCTGTAATTTATTGTATTACTAATTGTCGTAACTTCTTATATTTTTATGATGTTTAATGTTAATATATACTTTCCGTTATTTGTAAGTTTCATGCAGGGCCGGCTCTAACAATTGAGGGGCCAAATGCGAAACGGATTGCGCGGGGCCCAGTCTGGGTAGGGAAGAGGATAATAAAATAAATTCTAATATGAATTTATGGGCCTATGAAGTGCTGGGCCCACTGCGGCCGCATAGGTTTCAATGGCGTAAGACCGGCCCTGGTTTCATGTACTCTTATCTATTTACCAGATGAAGACTATTTGGTAGATACGTTAATGTTGTAACCCCTATTCTATTCGTTGTCAGTTGGTGTTTTTATCACTGCATTTATACTTATTCACGTTCTCTATATTTATCTTTAAACCACTCCAATATCTCTCTTTTCATGTTAGTGTTACGTTCGATCACTAATTGCTACTTTCTCTCAACTATCATGTCCTTCAACATGATCATAACAATTGCAAATAGAATTTATAGTAGATATCAGGGGTTGGGTGGCCTTGATGCTAGCAGTTAGATATGAATCGTTGAGCATTGAAGCATTCACTGCGCATAACCTTGATCCCATTAAATTCTATCGAGTACTCGAGCAGACTCATATGATTAGAGGTCTCATACGATATGTATTAAAACACACTTATACAAGCTAGTACACCCACAAATACAGTAAATTATGTATACATATACTAATATATGTATTAAAGTAAATAAAGTAAATCATATATATAAAGTAAATCATATCAATAAAGTAAATCATATATATAAAGTAAATCATATATATATATATATATATATATATATATATATAATATATATATATATATATATATATATATATATAGTAAATCATATCAATAAAGTAAATCATATATATAAAGTAAATCATATATATATATATATATATATATATATATATATATATATAGTAAATCATATCAATAAAGTAAATCATATATATATATATATATATATATATATATAAAGTAAATCAACATACATACATACATTCACAACAAGAAATAAACAAAATCAAGTGCTTAAATGAAAACTATATATCATGGCACAGCCAGTCTAATGTAAATAAACATACTTGCACGTTAAATAAGTTTACTTACATATCACATAAAGTACACATGACGTCAATAAACATATGAAAAGCTTTCCGCTTAGCTTGTTGTGGCGAAGTGATGGGGGATTTTTATTATTGTTTTGTAGGAAAACAGCTGGGGGGGGGGGGGGGGTGGCTACATTAAAAAAGCAACTCATTTCTTAGAACGAAATCTTATATTCCATTTCCATGGAGGAGGAGGCTGAGTCTATTATTCCCTCTTTGCCCCAGCAAAAAATAAATCTTAGTGCTTACCTGCAGACTTCGTAAATAAACATACATGCACAGAGTAACATGTACAGGTATGTGAATAGAATCACACATTTATTACCTATTACATTCTCGGGAATCGAGTCTAATAACATGTTACGGTTTGTAAGGGACACATACGATTAATACAAATATTCATCCGTAAATAAATGCTCAGACATAAGTAAATAAACATAAAAACACGCACACATGGGATGTATGCAAGAATTCCCATTCATTGTAGAGTCTGGCAGTGTAAACACTTCAAATAAACTAGAGGAAGTCACTCGCTTGAAGGGACACAAGCTTCACCAGATAGAAATTGGTGGAGTTATATAAAGCAGATGACAATTGTCTAGATGACAGTTTCAATGGAGACTTGCCACAGTTGAACTGAAAGATATTGGGGAATGTAGAAAATATGTCAGTATCATCACGAAATCACTCTGCTTGTTAATGAAATCGCTCTCAAAATATAATGGGACAACTGATTCAGATACTCTGCGATCCCCTTTTGAGGAATATTTACATCAATTCACTTTAGTTCTCCGCCACAGTTGTTGGAAGAAACTCTTCACAATTTCAGTTTTACATTAGTAAACACATAATGTCATCATCACAAGCGGTTTTAATGTGGTAATAAGCACAGTGGTTTTATTGTGGTCTTTATTTGTGGTTTGCATGGTCTCACATGACGTTCAGATCATTTGGCTCCATAGACTAGCAAACTGGTTGTCGGAGCTTGGTTCCATATTTTCTCATAGATCCATGAAATATCTCGTTAAAGAGACATTATTTTCTCTTTTATCAGAATTTGGTTTATGATTTGACACTCGGACACATCCATATGTATCCCCTTTTTGTGTAATAGATGTCAAATGGTATACATATTGATCGTACACACATGATAATATCCGGACGATGAAACGTATTTATCTTCCCTACGGATCACAAATTCTCCTCGTGACACGTTTATTGCTGAGCTCCTTCAACTGTAACATGAATGTGTCTGCAATAAGATGTTATATACCGTCTTAAAACAACAATAATATTCATGTATGACGTTAAAGAATTAATGTTAAAGAAATAACTGTTAAAGAATTGTCATGTTACTTTGTAAAGTACTATTTCACGCTTCTATTTATCTATATTATTTTATTGTCTTTTATTTTATTGTTTATATTTATTTTATTAATTCCATAAGTACTCACTTTCCTTTTGTTTTTCATTACATAAGTACTCACCAACCTTTTGTTTTTCATTACATACGTATTCACCAAACTTTGTTCTTCTTTACAAAAGTACTCACCAACCTTTGTTCACCAACCATTTTGGAGACGGCAAAAGATATACCGGTAGAAAGCAGAGCACGCACAAGCCACATGTAACAAATGAAATAATACAATTATACGATATCAGATGAGAAATTAAGAAACATTGGTCTCTAAGCACAATATAGTAAAATGTACAGAAATTAAAGATGTACAATGAAATAAACAAAAGACGAATGGATTAATGACCAATGTGAGACTATGAACACAGCCATACGACATCACAAAAGCAAGAAAACATATGCCGATTAAAAAAAACCAATTACACAACCACAGAAAGCTAATATATCCATTATAGGAGCGAAAAATGGCAAAGCGCTAAATGAAAAGCCACAAATAATTATATCTGAACTGAATATTATAAAGAATTATACAACTGTACAACAACTCAAGACTGAGAAATACTATGTGATTCCGGAGAATTAGGTGATTCTGAAATCTTGAGAAAATTTGAAGATACTATACGAACATTAAAAAAATGGAAAGACACCAAGAATAGATAATATCTCTGCAGAATTCCTAAAACACGGGGGCATAGAAACAATACATTTTATGAGAACACTTTGTCAACGCACATAGGAAAAAAATAAGTGGCATGCAAAATGGACATATTTAATGATTATACTGCCAAAGGAAGGACATTTTATATCACGCACAAATTGTATAACTTTTAGCTTTTTCGTTCATTGAAACAAATTAAGGATATTGTTAAACAGATCGAAACATTGATATCAGAGAAAATACTAGCTGAGGAACAAGCAGAGTTTTATAAAAACATAAGTTTTATAGAAAACATTTTCAACATCAGAATAATTATTGAGAAGCACCAATAACATCAGCATGGAATCAATCTATCACAACTTTATCGATTTCATTACGGCATTCGATCGAGTATAATAAAACATTTGAGACGCAACAATATCAGCATGGAATCTATCGCAAATTTATCGATGTCACTAAGGCATTCGATCAAGTATAGCAAAAACGATTATGAAATTATTTTATGGTGAAATGCTAATTTCGATAGAATTTAATAGAAATCATTGAAGTACTATACAGTGTAGCAATTTGTGCTGTTTTATTTAATAGTGATATTAGAAGAGTTGTAGATAAGAATTCACCAGTGTTAGTGAATATATTCTTGGAAAAAATCTTGCAAAAGACACTACAGGACCATCAAGCAAGAACCTCAATTGGTACCACCCCCCGGTCCTCTATGCAAAATGCCGTTTGTAGATAACATATTTTATGGTTGGCGATGAGAAAGAACTTCTAAACTTGAAAAAACGTGCAAAACTTATGATGTGGAAATCAACATTGAGAAAAGCAAAATGATGGCAAATACAGATGACAACACGATTCCTGTTAACATATGGGTAAATAGACAAAAATTACAAGTTGATACAAGGTAGAAATTACAAGTTGATACCTTTAAATACTTAGGATCTTATATGGTCAGCAGTGGAAGTACTAGAAAAGAAATAAAGACTAGACATGAAATAGTCTCAGCTGCAATGTCCAGATCAAATACAATATGGAAGAGTAGAATAAGTACAGCAGTGAAGTAGACATATGTACATCTCTAATAATACATATTCTTTTGTACGGATGTGAGAGCTGGGCAGCTACAGCGGAAATGGAGAGGAGAATTCAGGCTTTTGAAAACAAATGTTACAGACAAATATTGCTCATCCACTATACAGAACAAAAAGCGAACATATATACTTGAGAAGCAAAATAAATACTCTTACAGACCAACAAGAATATCGAATAGTAGTGATGAATAGTCTCAATTTATGTTTTATGGCCACGTAATGAAGCTCTATTTTCTTTCCATAACTATCTTATAAGGAAACAGTTGAGGGAGAAAGAAGAAGAGGAACGATAGGAGGAAAGTATGGATTGATAATATTAAAGACTGGGTAGGTCATTTTTGGCCGCCAAAATAATTCTTTCCATTCTGCATCTTACCATTTAGAAATAACATTCTACAATCGAAACAACAGTTGCCCTTGGTGTATTTTAGCTACTGGTAAACCGCCACTGCAACTATTTTAGTTCACATTGAATTTTCTCCAGGTTTCCGTAGCTCACACTCTATCAACTTCTTAGGTTGCTGTTGTAATTGTAGGTTTTATTTCTTCAGTAATAATTTCATTGATAAAACTTGCTGTTTCTTGAAAATTATGTTGGAAACTGATGATATAGTATTTATTTTCTAGTTTGGCTTCTTTCCACAAGATTAAATATTGTGGGCTGATTTGATTTGAAACTCTATACAAGTAAATTTAAGTAGGAAGCCAGAGGATAATATTTTAAAAATTCTTGAGACTAACGGGAATTGAACCAGTCCGTTAATAATACGGATATTATGTTATGTGTTTGTTGTTACTGAGGATATTTCAATACCTGTACGGGATGTTTGTTGTTGTTGTAATAGTCCTTGTCTCGATTGGTCCGTTCGGGTGACTTTGTGTGCACGATTTGAATGGCTTGATGAAATCGCATCTTTTTTGGAGATGCGGTTAGTCAAGTACTGAAAAACGCGTGTGCAATTGTTGCTAGGCGATTTTATGCCTTAGAACGGACTGGTTCAATTCCCGTTAGTCTCAAGAATTTTTGAAACTCTACGGGATTTGGAAGCATGTTCTCCATTTGTAGTATATAAGAGATTGAATCGCTACAGGTGTGCTAGCATGAGTAGCTCTGTAAAAGTAAAATGTACCTATTATGGAAAGAAACTTTTCTTTCAACCGTGAACGTTATAGCCCCATTTGGTTATATCTGGGCATTTAACTGTCAAAAAATAATACAGGTCGCATTTCCAATTATCCAGTCACCATGATCCCGAAGTGAAGTATTAGTATAATTAATGCGAATAAAAACAGTGGTCAATTCGTGATGCAAAATAATTCGTTTTTGCATAATCCTACTATAACAATATGTCTTGCTTATCCAATTTTCCGGCTCTTTGGCGAAGTGGTACATATCGCGTCTATGAGGGCCAAGGTACGGAGTTCGATTCCCGTCACAGGCAATTATGTATCTTGACTGTTCAGAAAGCAATGGTGGACTAGAAAATTACTACAGCCAAAAAGGCTGGGCTGATGGCTTCGTCTTGAATAGGATACCTCGCCGAAGACGGCTGTGTCGGGCCATTGGCGCCAATAAAACACAACGCCACAACGCATTTCCATTTTCTGGACTACATCCTGCTAGAAATCTAGTTGGACCATTGTCCTGCTACAAGAGAGATCAAATGGGAGTTTGAGAATGAACGCTGAAGAAGAAGAAAAATAGGATACGCTACCAATATAATTTACCCAATCAGCGCTGCTAGCTTACAGCCGTTAATGTTTGCGAAAGTAACCAACTGCTGTAGATGTTGCCAGTTGTCGTTCCTCCAGGTTACGTTCAAGTTAGAGAACTATAGTACTCTTTCAAGTGCGCATATTCATACAATTTTAATTAGCTCTCTTTGTTACTTGATTTCTCCTGCAGAGTTATGTCAACAACTTGAACGCAGACAATATGTGGCTATTGAAAGTAATAATATTAGCCGTAGAATCTTCCAAAGAATTCAATTGCTGCTAATTAAAAACTATATGGATCATTAAGTGTTCAAATGTTATAACAGGAGGGTTGAGGAGTGCCGTGAACAGCGGTTGTCCAGTTTAATTAAATGGCGATAAAAATATAAGTTGCCATAAGTTATTCTGTTAATCCACATGTTCAAGATTTTACTATTCTAGCTGCTTGTTCTGTGTGTGCCCATTTTGGTTACTGTATAATGAAGATCTATGAAAGATTTAAAAAAAGTTAGAAGACTAGTTAAAAGCTGGAGAAATGTGACTTGCAGAAGAATTAGGCATATCTCATTAAACAAAAAACATGATACGGAATACTAGGACAAAAGAATATTTGCATAAATGGATATTGACAAAGGAATATTTGGATAAATGGATATTGACAAAGGAATATTTGGATAAATGGATATTGACAAAGGAATATTTGGATAAATGTATATTGACAAAGGAATATCTGGATAAATGGATATTGACAAAGGAATATTTGGATAAAGGAATTTCTGGATTAAGAAGTATTCATTCATTCATTCATTCTCCTTTAGCTCTGAAGTTAGCACATAGGTCAGATCTTTCCAATTATGTCTGTTCAAAGCTATTCTGTGCAGTTCTTGAATAGTGTGAAGATTGTTTTAATTTCTCGAAGTATTGTTCTTCTGAGTGTTTCCTTTGGTCTATCCCTCGTTCTTCTGCCTTTTGGTATCCATGCAATAGTTTGGTGGTGTATTCTGTTATTGTCTGAGTGTAGGACATGCCCTATGTAGAACCAAAGGCGTTTTCTAATAACATCTGTGATGTAGTTTTGATGAGTTCTCTGATTTTTTCGTTCGATTTGACTCGCTCCAGTGGGTGTTAGTTATCCTACTAAGGAAAGTAGCATTGGACAAAGGAATATTTAGACAAATGAACATCTGGATAAAGGAATATCTGAATAGAGGAATATCTTGATAGAGGAATATCTGGGTAAAGAGAATATTGGATAAAGGAAGATAGGATAAAGGAATACACGGGAAAAGGAATATCTGGATAAATGAATATCTGGGTAAAGAGAATATTGGATAAAGGAAGATCTGGATAAAGGAATACCTGGATAAAGGAATATCTGAATAGAGGAATATCTGGATAAAAAGAATATTGGATAAAGGAAGATCTGGATAAAGGAATACCTGGACAAAAGCAGAATGTAAAGAAGAATTGAAATAGATTATGCTGATAACGATGATGATGAAGTATTTCCTTTAGCGGTGAACAGGTAGCTCTTGACAGACCATAACCATTCTAAGAAAAACACTGATGGCTAGTAACGTTTAGTAACAGTGTTAAGTAACCGAGGTGACACTTGAACTCATATAAGGTTTCTGATCATCACGCCCTGTCAAGAGTGCAGCATATACTTCTGGGACTCTGTTAATCAGTCTTTTGTGAAATTTGTTGACCTATCTTCAGTGAACTAGCATTCCCAGCCATTTAGACGTATGTCACAAAAGGGCAAAGGTGTATTGTCCGCTGGCAAGCATTTCTTCGTCACCCATGTGGATCATTTGAAGAAGACAAAAGTAAGAAATTGAGACAACGCATACACTGCCAATGATGTCTTTTAAACAGATGAGAGGTTATCAGCCTATCCCCAAACTTTCCTTAGTCGTGTCCTACGTTATGCCTTGAAAGAAAACAGTGTCCCCATCCTTTGTACCCTAAAACAGAAGTCCAGACCCCGGTTGTCACATGAGCGAAATGAAATAGATAGTTAATGCCGCTCATAAAGAGAAAACAGGAAGGCCACAGTTGACAGAAATAACATATTTAATAGTTTATGGACGGCGACAAGCAGTAGAAAGCTAGTATCTTATTTGAAATACCTGCCCACTGTACCACACTACAAGAAGACATAAGATCGTTCAAAATATGTCTTATAGAATGTCTAGCGATAAAACTGACACTAGAAATGCGAGGGATGGGGTAACACTGAGAAAATATAAAACTAAACGTAAATGCGTATATGTGTTACCAGTATTTATAAACAAAACATAAAATCAATGAAACACAGTGACAGACGATGTTTCGTCAAGACGAAAGACAGCAGACAAACATTATACTTTTACGGACAAGCCGTATGACCTTGCAATCTCGGCTCCACAGTTTAGTTAATTGAATACATCTGTATGTCATCCACAGGAGAACGCCAAGAAAGAAATCTATATAAGCGTATGACTCCCACAGGAGAACTCAAACAAATTTTACAAAAATAGATGCCAGGTATTTTGGACAAATAAGTAAATATATCACTGCTGTAAACTAAAAATTGTAGGAACAGTTTAATTTAATAGAGCAAAGAAAGATGATGTTTTATTGAGGAAGAAGCAGGAAGAGGTGATACTTGGTCAAATCTAATACTATAGAATGTCACATTGTACTGCTACTACAACATAGTTTAATTCAGTGGGTCGCAACTTTTATTTAGACCACTTGCCCCTTTTTGAACAAAACTTCTTCGTGGTTTTTTAAAAGTAACTTTATTTGGAAGTCGCCGTTTTTTAAATATTTGTCGCTTTAAATCTAGTTGTTTATTGCTCATATAGCTATCTTCCTGTGATACCCTTTGACCGGTCTGTGATCTCTAATTTAATTTTTTTTCTTCTCTGATCCACCTTGAAGATCTTAGTACGCCCCCGCCCCCGGGACCATATTGTCGACATTGAGAACCATTGGTCTATTTGGTACGGAAACAAGTGCAAATGTTAACGCCGAGAGTGTTTTGCCAAGAAAGTACTAACTATTTCATTAAATAATATTGTGAATGTTTGAGTAATCCCAAATCATATATGATGTGCAGTATCTGTAGGTTGACACAACTGTTGATCTTCGTCATCTTCATCATCATTGTCATCACCATTACTGTCATCATTATCATCATCATCAAATGTCATATCCCCAATGAAAGTTGGCTGCAACGAACCTCCAACGTTATATATCTTTTGCCTTGGTGGTGGACAATAGCAGACTGGAACCAACGCATCTCATGTTGTTTACCTGGCAATTGTATAATAAGATTTGGGGGCCATAGATAGATCTTTGATAAATGGGGAGGGGATGTTTGTCTTAAAATGGAGTTAGGATCGTAGACAGTTTTAGTAAATGGAGAAGAAATGTTTGTCTAAATAAACGATAAAACACAAAGCACCCGTTTTTTGTGGGATTTGATTATATTTTGTGTATGAAAACCATAACGGAGTGAGTAGTCTACACACTTTTACACCTGCTAACTAGTACTAATTTTCATGTATCATGTTACCTAAGCACGATAAAGGATTCCAGTTTTACCACAGAACAGTGCAGACAAAGCCCAAATACAGCATTGATGATGAATGACGGACACATCCGTGTAGATCATTACATCATTTGGCTGCACTATATAATTTAGGTAGCGAATATATCTTATACTTAGGTAGATAGGAAGAATGATCGGTCTAAATAATGATTATGCAACTCTAAGCAGACTACAAGAACATAATATCAATGAGAAGAAGGGGGGGGGGAAGGAGATGATGTGGCCAAACAAGAATTTTCTAATCGTGTGTGTAATATAAATGTGAAGTTCGAGATCTTCGCGAAGGACTATCATGGAAAAGGACCTTGCTGTAGTACATTCATATAGTTTAGAAAAGTGTTTTCCAAAGTTTTTTTTACCATGCCCAGCTAAAGTCTTTATAAAATTCTGATAACCCCCCCCCCCCCTTTCCAATGTAACATGTATATATATTTATATATATTGTTCCGAAATGACGCCTCATTACAACTTGTTGGAATTACCTCACCCCCTCCTCTTTGAACAATCAAATAGTTCCCCTGTGGGGCGTTGGCCTGACGCTGGAAAACACTTTCACTGGAAAGTATTGTTTTTAAGTGTCTTTCTGGTTTGACCGTCGTCTGTTAGCTGCATCAAAAAAATATGTTAGTAGCATCTCTCAGTACATTGACACAAGTAATTATCTGAACGATAGACTCCCTATATTGTCAAATATTCATGTCTGTTTTATAAGTATTATCAATGATGGAAACTACGGAATTATAAACTCATAATTGTGTTTTAAGGTTAAAATGCGCGAAGACTACGAGTAATGTCACTCGCGATACATGTCATATGAAACTATTAAGGAGTCCTGAGTGGGGGGGGGGGCGGTGAATTTGATATTCCATCCTATAGGTCAACGTGGCTCAAAAGCATACTGAAGAGAGGATGTGTTGTCCCCCCAAAAAAAATTCTTAGTCAAGCCGTAAACCATTATACAGTGCATTCTGTTCTTCGGACTCCATTGTTCTGATCATCAGAAGCTAGGATACTAACGTGAAAGTAAAGCAATTAAAGTTAAAGTGGGAGTCGTAGACCCAAGTTTGATAAGGCAACATGGGGGAGTGGGGGTGGGCAGTTCCTGTTGAAAAAAAATAATCATACTTCGCGATTAGGTAGGGATTTGACCTTTTCTTAAAGGAAAATCTCTCAGGAGAGGGAATTGTATCTTCTTTTTTTTTTTCAGAGGACTAAATGCCATGTACTATTTTCCTAAATTACCGATGATGACCTAACACCTCTCCCTCGCACATACTCCCACGACAGGCTTCCCTCCTCCATATCTAGTGGTTTGCATACAGTCTACGAAACGAGCTAACAAATATGTGTCCATTATTCTCATCATATTGTGTGTGCAGGTAAATTAAAATGTACGATATTTACATGAAAAATAATTATTGTTACCGCCAATTCTGTTGTTCATCCATCCCCCCATTATGTTCATCGACAGAAATCAATATTTGTAACACAATTTCTCGTGAGCGTACGATCATAATCTCCTCAAATGTTCTCAACCAAGACAAATTAAACACATAAATCAAGAGACAAAGATGAGAAGAAATATCAAAAATGGGGTTTAGTCTGACAATTGCACGCATCATTTTTATTACAGCTCACGTTTTCGTACAGTCATACGGTAAGATAATTATATGTGTTTCAATAAACCACTCATGGCGTTCTCAATTCTCCATCAGTGTCGTTGACAAGCGAGTCGTACAGACTTACTTTGTGTATACTTAGAAATCGATTGTTCTCAAAGCCTTATCAATATCATGATTTTTCTTTGTAGTTCACAAATTCCACTTACAGCTTGTCAAATTGATGTAGCTTCAGTTGAGTGCAGCCACTCATCCGGGTATTTCACAGCTCCGCATCTCTCTTCAATTGTCTTATGACCTAAGCAGATTTAAAGGGCTCATAAGCGCTGGCATCATCTTTCCTTTCACAATTTCTAATCCTATTTATTTAGCTTTTCCATTTTCATAATAACTAACTGCTTTCTTTCTGAACACACGAAAAGTGTCAATATTAACAACGCGAATAAAGAAAAAAAATAACTCATTCTAGCTAGAGCTTTGTTAATAAATTTCTTCTTTCTTTTCTTCTGCGTATTCAAATCCCTTCATTTTCCATTTTGCAGCTACTTTTCAAATTTGATTGTTCCTTTTCTTTGCAAATTGTTCTGAATTGCTATTATTATTGCTTTTGCAATTCCATTTTACTATAATTCTCCGCTTGTTGCATATAACATCCCATGTCCTCATCAGTGACCCTGTCCTCTACCGCAGTGCCCTGGGGGATCCGGAATAATTACAATCGATTTCTAGAGACAAATTCAACCTAAGTATGATATTGCGATAAAAAAATATATGCATCGAATTGAATAACACCCTGGACGATTACAGTAAAAATGATAGCAGAGAATGGGCCAATCGATATGCACAGATCAAATGACAGGTCTGCCGTGCACGCGCTGTCTCTGGCCACGCCTACCGATAATTTGGTGGCAGCGATGGGATTGCATTACAGTATGAAAACCGTTCATTACAACGTATTTTAACATGATCGTCCCTTTTCACTTTATTCTGGTGTAATATTAATTTTGTCGCCAAATTGTCTTTTTCTAAAAATCATTATAAATGTCCTAATTTTCCACGCGAACATGTCTCTGTACACTTAAACTCGCTGGTATCATTAATTTACAATCTATCTCATATTTTATTTTAATGTTTAGTAAGTAGACGAACTTGCATGTTCTTAATCATTGATAATATTAAAAATATATCTTCTTTAATAATAATTCATTGTGCAATATCTTCATTAGTTATTCTAAAATTAATGTTTAGATTTACATTATGATAGATATTTCACATTTTAAACTAGAAATAGTTAATATTGATGACTTTGATATGTGGATATATAGAAGCATATGGAAAACATCAAGGGAAGAGACGAAACAAACAAAGAAGTTTTAACAACACTTAATATGAAGAAAGAATTATTAAAGGACATAAAGATCAAGCAAATACAATATTTTGGACACATTGAATACATGTCACCTTGTTAAAGATCTCACTTGAGGGTAAAGTCGAAGGGAAGCTAGTAAAAGGAAGGCAGAAATACAAGTGGGAGAGTAACCACAAGATGGAGAGGTTATAGTCTAGCAGAGTGCACCACCAAAACAAGAGACAAGGGTGTTGGAGGTCTGTTGCAGCCAACCTTCGTTGCAGAGACGGTACTTGATGATGATGGACAAATATTCATTTTAAAATCATTGAACATTTCGTTTAGCTTGATTATTTTTGTTTGTTTTTAATTTTGCCGGCATTTGACAAATAGTCGGCACGGTGGAAGAGTTGAGCTCGCCTCGTGAATCCAACTCGGCGAACTAGGTGGTTGAACGTCGACTGTACTGGCAATACTATTGGATTTATTAGTATGGCTTAATGTAGAACAGTACACATTAATAGCAATGCCACATAGAAGATACACAATTTATTTCTTGATAAACATTAAATACATACTTTAAATTTTCTGTTTCTTTGCCGAATTTAGAATTTACTTCCGAGCAAATATAATGTTTGGGTGAAAGGGCATGAGTCCATGGACCGCTGGATCAGCAACCAACCAACCAATTTAGTTTTTTGTTTGTTTTGAGGTCTCCTTTGTGATCCACTGTCACTGTGATACGCTGCGCTTTTTTTACTCTAATGCCTCCCCTAAAAACGTCAACCATGTCGTTTAAGTTTAAGTTTCAATGATCATTATTTGGGAAAATCGTTAAGGATGGTGGGAAGGGGGATAATGTATACCCTTCACATGTAATTGTTTTGTTATACTAAAATTAATACTAAAACTCCCTTCACTACCTTATCTTCTGCTTGCAGTTCTCACCCTTTTGATGCCATTGCCACTTTGATAAAGTGCCACTATTTGATAAAGTGTCACTATTTGACCAAATGTCACTATGTGACAAAGTGTCACTATTTGACCAAATGTCACTATGTGACAAAGTGTCACTATTTGATAAAGCATTGCTTTTCAGTGCCTTTCTGGTTTGCCCCATCGTCTGTTATCGGCTTCAGAAAAGTATGTTAGTAGCATCTCTCAGTACATGGACACAAGTAATTATTTGAATGATAACATTGCCTTTTTACGCACTGGCAGTAATACAGAGTGACTTAACTGTTAAATGGTGACACATTCATACTAACCCACTGGCAGTAATACAGAGTGACTTAACTGTTAAATGGTGACACATTCATACTAACCCACTGGCAGTAATACAGAGTGACTTAACTGTTAAATGGTGACACATTCATACTAACCCACTGGCAGTAATACAGAGTGACTTAACTGTTAAATGGTGACACATTCATACTAACCCACTGGCAGTAATCAAGAGTGACTTAACTGTTAAATGGTGATACATTCATACTAACCCACTGACAGTAATACAGAGTGACTTAACTGATAAATGGTGACACATTCATACTAAATCTTATAGGCTATGTGGACAAAGATGATAATGCACGAAACATTAATTTCCACATTGATGTTGAAGCGTAGGCCAATATCAAATGTTAGACCTTATATTTCTGTGTCGTAAACACAGTTGTGTGATAAGTCGCAGTTATCATCTGTACTACAGACCATCTAAATGAATTAATTTTAATTTGGACTCCGTTTGTTACGTTTTTGATTATTGTTGGAAATTCTATTGGTCATTATTTACATTCTTGGGAATCGAGTAACCAAAAAAAAAAAAAAAAAAATTCCCTGGCCAATCGATTGATTGCACGCAAATCGGAAAAAGAGTTCATGTTTACTTTTCAGTTGACATGCCACCTATATTCGAAAATTGTCATTTTATTCCTCATCAAAAGCAGAGAATTGTAGTGCACGAAAACGGGAGAATAACATTTATTTTTAAGTAAAATCCTTTCTTACTGAAAACATATCACTAATCCAGGGTTTAGGTATGCATATGTAAAATACGTATTTCCAACCCTGGGTTCAGGGTGTTTACCCATCGTTTGGCTAATTGCCTAGTGCTGAAAGTGTTTTCCGGATCCCCCCCCCCCTCAATTTCATCCATAGGGGTGAACACATACGCCGACCTAGACTACTGTGATATTATCGTCCACCACTAAATAAAGTGTGGAATTATCATATGAATGACTACATGTGACATGATCTGATGGCAACAAAATGATACTTCCAATGAAAGCGAAATAGTACTTCTAATGATAACGAGATGGTACTTCTAATGATAACGAGATGGTACTTCTAATGATAACGAGATGGTACTTCTAATGATAACGAAATAGTACTTCTAATGATAACGAGATGGTTCTTCTAATGATAACGAGATGGTTCTTTTAATGATAACGAAATAGTACTTCTAATGGTAACAAATTGTATTTCTAATGACAGCAAAATGGTACTTCTAATGATAACGAGATGGTACTTCTAATGATAACGAGATGGTACTTCTAATGATAACGAGATGGTTCTTCTAATGATAACGAGATGGTTCTTTTAATGATAACGAGATGGTATTTCAAGATAAGCTGCCCTGGAACGAGCAGAAAACAGTCACCCTGTGCTGGGAAGAATCCTCTCAGGTGAGGCTTATAAATTGATCTGATGAAAGTCGAAAACGAGAAGCCATGTCGAAGCAGATCAGAACAATTTTCTATCATGGAGTGCAAAAATCAAAACGGAGTATTTGAGGTATAAGGCTTGATTTTCCATAAAGTTGATTCCCTTGTCAGGTCAGCTGGTACCCGTCTATCTGTGTTGAACGAACATTCGTATGTTAGTCAAATTTCATGAGTAAGCTGAGAGGGACTTAGAACCGTTCGAACGACATAAGTGTGCCAGGTGACGAGCTTTTAAGACAATTTTATTTCCAAAGATGGATACTAGTTTGTGTATGTCTTCATGCTGAAATCAACAATGTTGTATTTTTTTTTACCAACACACATGTATGCTATCTCATGTGTACTATCACATGTGTAATATGACATGTGTACTAACTATCACATGTGTAATATGACATGTGTACTATGATCTATATTCGATATTTATGTCTTCCTCACCATGACTTCAGCAGCTGAGCAGTAACAATTTAGCGCTGATAAGTCCAATGCAATTTTCTACATTCTCGTATTGTCTTATTTATAAAAACAGTTGAAATGGTTAATGGGATATTTAATGTGTTGTCGTGACATAACGTTCCAGCATTCTAATAGATATTCCAGCAGACAATGGTTCTTTTAAGATTGATACATATTTAAAAATAAAGCTATAGAATTGTTTAAATAAGTTTTACATAGTCTACAAGAATTATCAAATATGCGCTTCGACCAAAAGGTCTTTATCAAAGATAGACACATACAAACTCGTAATTGAAGAAACAGTAAGCCTATGACTACATGAAATCATATAGTCCAATAGAAACTATTTGGGTCTAAGGGCATGATTCGCTGGATCAGCAACAAGCAACTATCAAAATGTGAATAAAGTGGTAAAAGGGAAAAGCAAAAGCTTCGTTCTTTCAATTCTTCTATCTTTCTTGTAGACGCTACTTCCAAGTTATTAAATCCATTTTATGTTATTTTATAATTTATCTACCACAAGGTACATCATTTTACTGTAGTCTCCCATTCATTTGTTAAGGTGAAGTATGTGCAATGGGACTTTCAAAATTTTTGCTCGTATGCAATATGATAAGGATGATTTTCGTACTTAACCGCGGTCACAGTTCCCGTGAATCGTCTGTTAGATAAAATAAAGTCAAAACCTTTGCTACGAGAAAACCAGTTGAAATTTTAGAGCGGCTCCTTTAAGAATATGCTTACATAAATTCTTGTTGAGCAACAGTTGTAATTTAGTAGACTTTGTGTGTACGGTTTGAAAGGCTTGATGAAATCGCATCTTTTTTTGGAGTGCATCTCCAAAATTAGGGATATAGAAAAAAAACATTTCTCTGTTACTGTCCCCGTATACGTTCAGGACCACAGTTTGTTTGTTTGTTTTGCGTTCGCTCCATTGTAACCATCACGGGTGTCCGTGCGATTTCCGCCGGGAGCGTGATTACGTTGTGCCACCGTTATGCGCCTTGTAGGTCTAGCACATCCGATTTCGGCATGCCTTGACAATTCTATATCTGTCTATATCTGTCTCCAGGCACGCGTAGTGGCGACTCTTCGACCAGACGATTTTGCTCTCGTCTGACTCGCACGAGGTGTTCCACTGTCTATGAACTTGCCTCGTGTAATTGGACGTGCTGTGCTTGTGCCCATTGGGTACTGAACCGTTTCTCATCCGTGAGCCTGGTTCCATAAGGGGAAGAACTCAACAGAGGAGTTGGGCCCTGGCTCTTTTACCCTCTTAGCCGAGGTGTCATTCACCAACATCGTGTACCCCTTGTCCAAGTTCGAGTCTCACACCACGCGTTTGAGAGCAAGGCGTTCTCGAGCTGATCGTCCTTGTCCCAATAGCGCCTGAGCCCGTCAGGTACTGAACCCTTTCTCTCTTCAAGTGTATTTCCGGTGTAGGAAAACCTGACAGTAGAGTTGGGCCAGGGCTAAATCGTTGTCCCTTTTGTGCCTGAGCCCATCGGGTACGGAACCCTTTCTCTCTGCAAGTGTACTTCCGGTATAGGAAAGCTTGACAGTAGAGTTGGACCAGGACTACCATCGTTGTCCCTTTCTTGCCTAAGCCCATCGGGTACAGAACCCTTTCTCTTCGCGAGCATATTTCCGGTTTAGGAAGGCTCGACATTAGAGTTGGATTAGGTCTTCTTGCTTTACCAAACGCCAATGAATGGGTCTGGGTCTCTGCCTGTAAGGAACAAAGGTAACCAGATGCTCGTCTCGAGCTGACTGAGCCTGTAGTTCCCCTTTCCTAGAGACTTTTCACTTTCTTTTTGCAGTTTGCGCTGCCCTCTAGCGCTGTTCTGCCCTTTCATTGTTTCACTGTACTCGGTATGAAATATATTTGTCTCTCGCCATGTATCTAATTTACGTGCATTTTACATTGGCCGCCCCTCCAATGTTCGGACTGGACTGATTAGCTTCACTGTATGTCGACAGTGTCGCTATATGTGGTGATGCTGGTGGTGTCGGAGATATTGTCTGTCTCTTGTGCAGACACATCTCTTTCCATCTGCTACCTCCACATTCTCGGACACGATCCCCAAATGATTTGGCCAGAATCAGGTCGAGCTGCTGTATTTCTGTTTCCAGGGTGCACTGCGTGGAGGTACATTTGGGATCTTTGTTATCTGCTAACCCTGGGTCCGCCTAGAGCAATGCGTTCCCTTTGCACCCCAGGACCACAGTGAAAGTTACTGTCTCTATATACGTTCAGGTTTACAGTGAAAGTTATTGTCCACGTATACATTCCCCGTATAAGATTTACATCGGGCATGTCCTACGCGCAGACGCCAACAGAATACACCACAAATCTCTTGAATGGATACCTACAGGCAAAAGAGCAAGGGGTAGACCAAAAGAAACACTCAGAAGAACAATACTTAGAGAAAGTAAAACAACCAATATTCATACTATTCAAGAACTGCACAGAACAGCTTTGAACACACAAAATTGGAGAGATCTGACCTCTGCCCTATGCGCTAACGTCAGCGCAAAAGGAAAATGAATAAAGAATGAATGAATACATTCAGTAGGCTAGTAGGCAGTGAAAGTTACTGTCTTCATATACGTTCAGGGCCATAATGAAAGTTACTGTCCCCATATACGCTCAGGCTCATAGTCTTATTCTCAAATACCTGCACATTAGTAGGATGTAGTCCGGAATGCAATGTGTCGTGGTTTACAACATTGCTGCGATAAAACAATATATATATTATCCCCTCTTGGCAAAATAACAAGCTGTTTGTCAAGATAATCACTTAAAATCATGTGACTACGTAGCTCAGTCAATGACTGTATGAAAGATAAAGCAAATACTTTAAATATTTTATCGAATATTGTACAGACACTATTCCATCGATGATGGGAACCGAAAAATGTAGTCTTTAGTCAAAATTGACGCTCTCGTTTCCGTTTTTTAATGTAGTCAGAAACAAACAAGAAGCATAGAATAAATTATTTTAATAATACGATGAAAGATATTGCAAACAACATACGTTTTGATTATAAACCCTTACACTACAGTTTAATATTTTATACCACGACCTTTTCCAGTAAGGGCCTTCCAACTGAATTAATTAGGACACTATTTGGGACCAATAACTGTATAAGTTTTGGATTGAAATGCCGAAGGAGAAGAAGAAGCAGAAACTCCATATTATATTTGTACATATATTCACTCTAAACCATTTTTTTCTCAACATCTCTATATACGTTCAAGCAAATTAAAATGCATAGATGCATCTTCAAAAAGCATACATTAAGTAACATTATTGTTTTTAGACATTAAGCATTATAAATTTAGTTTTAGATCATAAAACTCAAGCCCCGCAGGGTGGCAATTTGTTTTTTCAGAGAGGCAATTCGAACAAGTCGTCATTATCCTTCATTTAGGAAATAATTCAATTTTTTAATATAAAATTATATGTATATGTTACATTGGGGGAGGGGGGGGGATCAGAATTTTAAAAAGTGGTTGTTTGGGCATAATTTAAAAAAAAACGTTTGGGAAACACTGTTCTAAACTATCTTGTTTCCATCACATGTGTTGTGCTGTTTATTTTAACTCTTGTCCATTTCATTGAACCTTTTCGTAATTGTCCTTACTTTAAGAATTTGTTTTCAATTCACTCTTCTATTAGTGTTGTTTTTCCTTTGTTTGGAGTTCATTTTAATTTGCTAATATATTCAGTTATAAAAGAGCATTTACTGTTATGTGCTCTACAGTCGGGGATTTTGTGGAGCAGTGGTTAAACCACCTGTCGCGTTCTAAAGAGGTGTTGAGTTCGAATCCACTTAGTTTTTTTTTTAACCTAGAAGATTGATTTTTCTGAGAATTCTGTGGATTATTGCTTGAAGCAACGTGATTTTAACAGGCAAGCGACGTTCAGTTTCATTGAAAGGGAATGAGCACTTATGGGAAAACCTCAGTAGAATGGAGGCGTGCACAATTTTGAGCCTCTTGTTTTAGCTCTACCATTTCCCTGAAACTTGAACTTAACACTAATTCTCTTTTAAACAGGTTCTCATCCATTGGCTCCAAGACTGCGTCCCCCAACTCCAAAAGCTCCTCCATCTCCTCTGTCATCTCGTGGGGGCAGTCCCGATAACCACCAGCATGAGTTTATGGAGGAAAGAGGCAACGACCGCACTTGCTCGCCTTCCTTTAAGCGCCCAGCCACAGATATGTGCGACTCGGCTGAGGAAGATAACGATGACAGCAGAGGCGGAGGAAAAGATGACAGCAACAATAGCAAAGATGATAGTGACGATGACGAAAGACGGAAACAGCGAAAGAAGAAGACAAGGACAGTGTTCTCCCGTAGTCAGGTAAGAAGTACGCAGAGAGAGAGAGAGAGAGAGAGAGAGAGAGAGAGAAAGAGAGAAAATGTCAGGAATTAGTGCACTTCAAAGGCATACATTAAGTAACATTATATTCAGTTTAAAAGCGTTATAGATTTTAGCAAATATAATGTTAACATAGCCAATATACACGCTAAACAATTTGCTCATTCCTGTTGACACAGCACGGTGGAAATAAAACTTATATTTACTAGCCCTGCAGGGAAAATATCACATTCGTTAATGAACATCGTCAGAGTCATCGCGATCATTATTATCGTTACCGTCGTCACCAACATAATAATCATCATTGTTAGCGTCGTAACAAACATAATAATCATCATCATTAGCGTCGTCACCAATATAGTCATCAGTGTTAGCGTCGTCTCCAACATAATAACCATCATTGTTAGCGTCGTCACAAACATAATAATCCTCATTGGTAGCGTCGTCGCCAACATAATAACCATCATTGTTAGCGTCGTCACAAACATAATAATCCTCATTGTTAGCGTCGTCGCCAACATAATAACCATCATTGTTAGCGTCGTCTCCAACATAATAACCATCATTGTTAGCGTCGTCACAAACATAATAACCATCATTGTTAGCGTCGTCGCCAACATAATAATCATCGTCTTCGTAATCATCATTATCATAGTCATGATAATCACCACTATCGTTATCAATAATTTCATCATCAACCTACCTCCATAATTATAACCATCACATCATTCTCATCGCCATGATGATCGTAGTCATCAATAAACCCGCACTATTATAACCCACATTGGCGAACTCAGTGTCACAATGATGCACTTGAAATCGCACGTGCACAACTTTAACCCATTCACAAGTAGGAGGTCTATTTTTGTTTTGGTTTGTAAAATGTATCTCTTATGGTGAGATAGGCTCCTTTCAACAACAGATGTTAATCCTGTTTGGTCATATCAGAGATTTATAACCATAAAAATAGTGGTGGGCACGGTTCTGGTTATCATGTCACCACGACCTCAACAACATTAAATGAAATAGAGGTCTATTTATGTCACATTGGCTCACTTGATATCACGCGGACTTACTGGAAATCACATGGATCGAAAAGTGGTCACAAAGTAAACCAAACACTGACCCACTCAAAGTCACACTTTCCCTCTTGAAATCACAGCGTCCCTTTGGGGAAATCAGTGGTTCTCATCCGATTTTGACCAATGGAAATATTAGTTGGAATAAATTCTCGTGATCAATATCTCGAGGCTCGTATTCAGCAGGCACAGTGTGTTTGTTGATTAAAAAAAAAATCCTGTTTCAGTATCGTTGTCAAATTCTCCCTGAATCTCACCTGCAGGTAAGTAGTTAATGAGTTTGCTTCTCCTTTGGAGAGGCGCAACTCTTCCAACCAGAAGAAAACAAAGTCCACTTAGGTTATATCATGGCGCACTACCATACAATTTTAAAAATATCCAAGAGCTCTGCAATAATATCACTTGCAGCAGGACAATTGTCCAATTTATCGTAAATTTATGGCAGGATATAGAGTAAAAAATGGGTATGCCTTCATTTTCATCACTCAACATAATTTTATTTTCCGCCAATGACCTCATACATCCGATTTCGGTTGTAAAGTATCACTCTTATCATATATTAGTATTACTAAAATACATCCGATGGTGAGGTACTTTCTTTCCAACCGCAGGCTTCAGTCCTATTTGGTTATGATATCTCTTTACTAAAAAAAAAATGATAGAGGTTGTGGTTCGAGGAATTAAATAATCTATTATTTCACCTAGAACAATGCATTTCAGAAAGTGAAATTTCTACTGCCCCCAAAGACAACTCACTAACTTCCTAATTGCCGTTTTCTATATGCTCTCCATTAATACGTTGTAGCGTATCCCTTCACCAGAATGAGATGGATAAATAAAATATTTCATTGCAACGGATAAAACATACACAGCATTATGATATTGATAAAAAAGGAGAAACATACTGATATGAAATAAAAACATTGGCACAATGATTTTAATAATAGCATGACACCGAATGGGATGTACAGATGCGAAATAGGTTGTTATAGATCTATTGCTGCCAAATTTAAAGTATAGTTAGCGATCTTATTTATGTTGCTCTGCTATGTGAGAGCGGTAACCAGCTCCTCTCCCTTGCCTTCTTTACTTCCCGGACTGATCCAGTACCGAGTTACGGCTGGGTCAACACAGGAGCCGTTGCGGTCTGAAGAAACATTTCCACCTCAACTGGGGAATGAACCCATGACCACTCATATGCGATACCAATGCGCTAACCAATGTGCTAAGCACCCCCTCCCTATTTGGCAGCGACACTTTAAAGTGAATATGACATTGAAACAGTAGATAAACAAATGAAATTCAGTTATTCAAAGTACGTGAATCCATAGAATTATTCGCAAGGATATTCATACCTGGATATAATGTAGAGGTGATCTTAATGCAGTTCTACCTGAAAAAAACCCCCAAAAAACTTTACATCTTCAGGAGACAAACATTGGAGATATTTCAGGAGACTTCTTATGGGCATAGACTAGAAAGAGTATAATTATTTATTATTATTTGTACTGTTGTCTACATATGTTATCGTTACCTTGAAAGAGTAAAATTATTTATTATTATTTGTACTGCTGTCTACAGACGTTATCGTTACCTTGAAAGAGTATAATTATTTATTATTATTTGTACTGCTGTCTACAGACGTTATCGTTACCTTGAAAGAGTATAATTATAATTATTTATTATTATTTGTACTGTTGTCTACATATGTTATCGTTACCCTGAAAGAGTATAATTATTTATTATTATTTGTACTGTTGTCTACATACGTTATCGTTAGCTTTCAAAGAAACATTTGTGTAAAATTTCAGGTTTTTCAATTGGAGTCAACCTTCGATATGAAAAGGTACTTATCTAGCTCCGAACGGGCTGGTCTTGCTGCCACACTGCATTTAACAGAAACACAGGTGAGTGTTCGAAATGTGATTTTCCGTTGTCTTGGTTGTTGTTTCTGCAACATGCCTTTATCTAACTAAAATTATTTGGCGCAAATTAGGTATAAGGTCTTCACCGAGATGTTGGGATGGAGTGTAGGGGGGTGGGGGTGGTGTGGCTGTAATGGATGTCTAATAATATTTTGTTATGTTACCTTGGTTATACATTCTGACAGACTGAAATACATTCAGGAATGACTGAATCTCTTCCTTTGGTCATACATTCTACAACACTATAATAAAAATATTAAGACGCAACATATAATTTGGTAAAATTATAACGCCCCCCCCCCCCCATTCTACAAAATGCAAAACCCTATATTACCGCAGTCAAGAAAACTAACAGAAAATATACGTTATTTACAGATTATGTGAAAAGAGAGAAAGAACAAGAACTACCTGGACAAAAAGAATTATATACCGATACAAAAAAAGAAGAATGGATAGGACATGGAATGAATTGGAAATAATATCTAAAGATAAGACAGGATGGAAGAAGTTGATGACCCTATGCCCTGCAGGGATGTGATAAGTTAATAAATAGATATAATTATATATTTATGCAATTCGAGGTTTCATCTGTATACTTCTCTAGCAATTCTCATTTCTCTTTTTCAGGTCAAAATATGGTTTCAGAACCGTCGAAATAAATGGAAGCGGCAGCTGGCGGCAGAGATGGAAGCAGCTAATTTATCTCAGAGGGCTTCCCACCGCATGGTCCGTGTTCCAGTCCTGTACCACGAAAATAATTTCCCTTCACCCCATGGGCGTCCAGAATCCATACATTCAGGCAGCTCTCCTCCCCTTAACTCCTCCTTGCCGTCCACTCTCGCATCGCCTCTACCTTCATCCCTCCCGTCCTCTCTCTCTCCACTATGCTACCCTCACCCATACTCTCACATCTCCTCCTTGAGATCACTGCATGGCGCCGTTTGACATTTACCTGTCAGTTTTTGCTATCAGACAAGAAATCAACATTTATAAAATATCATTCCCCCCACTGAAAAAAAAATTAAAAAATTAGAAAAACAAATACAGAGAAACACACTTATAAGTAACCACTTCTCTCGTCACAAACCTGACATGAACGATCAAGCAGATGATTCAATAATGGAGTTTCTTTCGATAATTCATTGGACATGTATTTTTTGTAATATAGTAAAGAAAAATAGAACAGTTCTCTCTGTACTATTATAACAATGACACAGATGAATATCGGTAAAACCATTTATTCATAAGTCCATACGTCAATCACAAGTAACTTACTTATCGAATTTCGTTTCATTCATAAGCAAACTGCTTTAGACATACCGGTAATTTGTTATTACGATTATCAGGTTTTCAATGGGGTTTAGTTGTGACATATACGACGTTGCCAGTTAAGACCCAAATCTTATACTGAGTACTGTGTGCATATATGAAAGTGACATTATTTCAATTCTGGATAATACGACTAATATCACTGTACGTTAACACAATATTCGTGTATATTTAGATATATGAAGATCTCAGCAGCAATGCCCGGACTCTGTAGCACAGGCAAAGATCAACAGTGTATTTTGAGATGTTGTCTTATTCGTATAAATTTCTATATTGGTGTATTAAATTTTATGTCTGAACATCCCCTAAACAAATGTCATATGTCAAGTGTTATTTTAACAAATGACGTACCAGTTTACCTCTTTGCATGCAGTAGGACTATATGGATAGTTTCAAATTTATCCCGACAAGATAATAAAACGAAACCTGGTTCTCTGGTGCAAGATATTAGTTACTAAATCTGAACTTCAAGATGTCTCCCAAAATTTAATACCTTATTGCATTAAGTGGTCTTCTATATTCTGAAAAAAAATAATGTATTATGTGTTTATGTGTACTAAGTATGAGTGTATCTAAAAAAAGATTCCTACAGAAAATGAAACAATATAAAACACCAAGGACAAACAACTTCACATTTCTGTTGACCTTTTTTGAGAAGACGATGTTCTGAGCTTACGACAACAGTACGCACATTATAATCGATAAGAAACACAACTACAGATAAGGAAAAGTTCACGTTTAAATTTAAATAAATACCAAAGAAAGTTATCAAGAACATCGATCAATAACTGCAGTTATAGAACGTTTAACATTTCTACGATAGCGATATACGATAACATCCAAGAGCCATGAAAATATTGTAAAATACTCTATAGTGGCGACAGTGGTGTCTATTCTTCAATTATCATAGACTTGCTAGCTCTGCTAACCAAATAACCAATAATGTATCAACCAACTAACCACGAGACTACTCAATCAATTTATCATTCAATTAAGTAACTAACAAACATGCCAAATGCTAAGTAATAAGCCAACCAGCCAATCAACTAGCGGTCCAACCAACTAGCTAGTAACATATTAATCAACAAACCAACTAACCAGCCAACTAACGAACTAACTACATAACCAAGCTATAAAACAACAAACTAATTAGCCAATCAACTAACCAACCAATCAACTAAATAACCAATCTTATATCTGAAGAGACAGTTAACTAACTAACTAATGAATAAAATAACTAACTCACAAATTAACAAAAAAGTCAACTAGTAATACATCATCAGCATCATCAAGTGCCGTCTTCGCAACGAATGTTGGCTGAAACAGATCTCCAACATTCGCTGTCTCTTGTTTTGGTGGTGCACTCTGCTAGACCGTAACCTGTCCATCGTGTGATGTTACTCTCCGACTTGTATCTCTGTCTACCTCTTGCTCGCTTCCCTTTGACTTTACCCTCAAGAAAGGCAGTCATTAGGTCTTTTAATGTTTCCAAAATATTTTATTTGCCTGATCTTTATTTCTCTTAGTAATTTTTTAGTCATATTGAATGTTTTACCACCTCTTTATTTGTTTCAGTAATACATGGACCAATTAACCAAACAACTAACAAACCAGCTAACGATTCATCGAACACGCTAGCTTACTAAATAAATATCAAATATCCAAGCAACCAGCCAACCAACTAATCCAGTAGCCAACACATTTATTAATTAGCAAACGAACCAAAGAGCTAATCTACGGATTCATTACTCAATTAACCAACTTAACAATTAGTGAAGGAATATGTCTCAAAAATGGGACGCAGGATAATAGAAGGAAAGTCAACGCGTCAACATGATCTTTCTCTGAATTGTCCTAAGAAAATGAGACACGGTGAACAACATGACACATGATAAAATTACAGGTGAGGAGGCGAGGACAACAAAAAGATATACATCTGGACAGCCTAAAGTTGTTGGTGTTGTTATGTCGATCCCTAGCAATTATGAATGATTAGCTCTTACTCCATATGTGCCATGGGAGTGTTTCTCCAGAGTTCTATTTCATACACAGAATACTCCAATTCTCATTGGTGTGCAACATTTTTGAGAAGACTCACACTCAGATGTTGTAAGTTAGGGCGGTTGTGTGGTTTTCAAAACGTGTATAGTTGAAGTCTTAAGCATCATCTCCTTTGCCAAGCATCCTTTCTTTTCGGGAATGTCCATAGCAACCAAGCATTATGTTATGGTCACTAAGATAGGTCGGGCAGGCTGTTATGCATTTTCCGCCATCTAAAGGAACTCTCCAAGGACACTGTCACGTTCTGTACAGTTGATTTTCACTTTACTTCATGCGCCACATGTTCATAACCGGGTCACATAGAGTAGCTGTGTAGATAAACAAAAATATCCAAACATGTAGCCGACACTTCAGTACATTAGTAAATAGAGATCAGTAATGACCTAAACCGATCGGCACGGCACATCATGATGATAACACTTCCACCAGTAATTATATCAGGCAGTATTAAACTTTTCTTCTATGTGAAGAAAGGAGAACAGATAACATTGTTTTGTATAGGAAAAATAATCTATGTTGCAATTAGATTCAGTTCGCTCAATTGCCAGGCACAGCGGGTGCAGAATATGCCAAATTTAATATAACACTGAAGTCGACGAAAACCTTGTACGGAAACACCTGAGGCACTGAAGTTTATGAGAAAACACAGAAGGGGTTGTGTTCTGATGATAGTAAACTTCGCATGGAGCAGCAATTGGTGATAATTAGGTTTTGCCCCGAATCTGATGGTATTTTAAACACTTTTTAAGCTATAAGAATTTCATAGAAAGTTTAAGCACTTTGTAACAAATTTTAGAAAACAATAAATTATAGGAACTCATTTCATAGTTATTCAAAACAGGAGCAGCGTTGGAATAGCATTTCAAGCAAGCGTTTCAATTTCGTAAAAACTGTATTTACATGAAACTAAACAGTGTTAGTGTGATAGACCGGATATATTTTAATAAAATTTGAAAACCTGTTCGGAAGTTGTTCATATTTTCAACAATATTGATAGAGAATGGTTTTTTTTCAGAAAAACAAATATGAACTTAAAGGTTACGGACACAATTAAATGTACATGCCAGTTTTAGTAAGCTTTTCACTAAATTAAAATAAAAATTAAGAAAAAAGAAGAAATAAATGCAAATTTTAGCATATGTGGAAAAAGAATAAGAACATAGCCGATGTTTGCAAATATGAGAACTTGAGCGTAATTAATTCTTTATTAATGAAAAGATATTTGAATTCTAAAATTACAATACGCGTTCATTAGAAGAGACATACACGAACTTCAATTTCTTTCTTGTATTTCACCATCAAAAACAAATGGTCATTTTAGAATGAGTAAAGAAATAGAAAATATTTTCTATAACTTAAGTATTTCCATTAGCTCTTTATGTTTCCTGTATGATTTTATTTTATGCCCTACCACAATATATTTATCCGTCATTAGAAAAATGAAGTATTTATCAATTTCAGGCACTGCAGATTGTTATATTTGTCTATTGAATAGGATACGACAAATGATGAGTTATTCAAATAAACTGTAACTGTAGCTTATGTTTTTTAACTAGTATATACTGAAGGGAGTATTAGTGAGTGTATTTTCTTTCCATCTTTTTCTTCATTCATCCATCATCCAACAATCCATCCACCCGTCCATCATATCCATCCATCCATCCATCCATCAATCCACCCATACATCCATTCATCCATCCATCCATCCCTCTGCCTGCCTGCCTGTCTGTCTGTCTATCTCTATCTACTATCTATCTAATCTGTCTGTCTGTCTGTCTGTCTATCTATCTATGAGTCCATCTATCTATTGTCATGTCTCTGCTTTTGTTGTTAGGCGTCGAAGGATTGAAATGACGATAGGTTTTCGAGCTATGGTACATTATTGCGCTAGACATGAAGTAATACTGTGACATCTCAAGACAATTCACTTAAATCCACTGTCTTCTTGGTCTTTCTCTTCTCCTCGCTGTTTCCATTCTCATGGAGTGTTCTCTTGCTACTGACCAATAAGGGTTCATTCTCAGTAAGTTTCCGAACCATTTCAGTCTCCGTTGTTCAATATATTTGACCACAGACGTTGTTCTAACAATTCTTGTGATCTCTTCATTCCTGACATGATCTCTTCTTGTTCAGTTTGTTTCTTGCCTTAGACATCACACGTAGTAAGCTTTCTCTTTTATTCTTCAATTAGTGTACATGCCTGGCATTGATAACATCGATGTTAGAATGAACATTTTATGACTTGCTTTTTCTGTAAAATGTTTTTTTCACTACTAGAAAATAGTATTACTTGTAACATGTGTACTTTAACTAGTAGACTTATAACATGTTTCCTTTAACTAATGGACTTGTAACATGTGTACTTTAAAGTATAGATTTGTAACGTGTACTTTAACTAATAGACTTGTAACATGTGTACTTTAACTAATAGACTTGTAACATGTGTACTTTAACTAATAGACTTGTATATATGTACTTTAATAGACTTGTAATATGTGTACTTTAACTAATAGCAACAAGTTACTGTTGTATTTATTCAATTAGTAATACGGATAATAACTCTTGTTACTGTTTATTCTCGAGTGGCACAATGACGTGGCAGTCTTCATCGAGTTAGTTACCAAGTGTACTGGTTTAATTGTGTGTTCAAAACATGCTGAATATAATGATTTTGTTTTTATCGTACCAAGACAGAAAATTGACAAATAGTGGATGCAAGAGTTTAAGATCTCACTGGATAATTTTATCTTTTCAAGAAACTTTAAGCTAGAAGTGGGCAATCATTTTGGATCGGTTGGCCAGGTGCCAATTTTTTTTTTTAAAGTCCCTCTAGCTTCAAGAAGTGTTTTGTGAGCTCGGGGCCAGCACATATAATACAATTTTCTTATTGTGGGTCAGAAAAAGTAGATTGGTGATACGAATCTTGTTGATCCTGACATAAACGTTGCAGTGTCCTGCCTGTTGGTGCTTTAATGTGGACCTGGATAATCATGATATTCTGCTTATTGTCTTTTGTTAAACTCTAGGTGTCTATGTATGTGTGTATTGCAATGAGCAGCGCGTGTGGAATTTTTTGTAATGTTAGTGTGGATAACATCCACAATAATCTATACATAATCATTGTACACAAAAGTACCAAAGATGTAAATAAGAATAAATCAGCATTGTTTTGTGTTAATATATATGTATATATACATATGTCGGACAAGCAATCATTTTTGCTGTTGATTTCTTTTTCCTTCTTTTTTTTCAGTTTTACTCTTCTGTACATGTTAATTATTATTTCGTGAATGAAAACAATGGCACGAAATATGTAATGCATTGTAGCAATATATTAAGTACAAGATTAAACAATCTACAGGACCCTCGAGTGGTCTTGGGGGGTGGGCATGATCCCTCACATATAATAATAAATAGTATTTAACAAACACTTGCAAATTTCTTTCTTAAAAATTATGGAATCCACAATATCTGGGGTGCAATCCTTTTGGCAGGGAAAAGGGGAGGGGAGTCTTGGAGGGGGGATGACATGAATCATAATTTTATTACTAAGAAACTAGTGAAATCATGATTAACACCCCCCCCCCCTTCCACCCATCCAGACTTAAGATGTTTTTTTTTATTTAAAAAAAAGCAACAGTGAAAACTTTATTTTCCGTAGCAAACTCTGTCCCCAGCAAAGTCGTATCTGTGACAAGCTGGGGATCCTGAAAGAAGTTGAAAGCTTTAGAAGGCGTGAAACCTATATACTACTATCAACTTAGCCTACTAGATAATCTGGAACTAGTAATACGAATTTCATGCTTTATTCTTTTTAATACATTGTTTCACTGTGTTCCTGTTTGTAAATCACATATGTATTTTATGAATGATTCAGTACAGCAAACAACAACATAGCGACTGTCATCAGGTAGCTGCCGCTAGGCAAGATAATATAATAATTTTAGGCACAGTAGAAAGATTATACCAGAACGACAAACTCGTGCTCTAACACGATAACGGACAAAACATAGATTTGGAACACTTACTCCTTGTAACTATGGTGTCACTAACTTGATGTATAGCCACTGTCAAAAGTTTTAAATATTTTCAGATGCTTGGTTGCTACGTATTATTCGTGCTTTAGTTTTTTACGAGATCATTAGAGGTTATAGATTTAAGGCGTTGGAGATAAGTTCTATGAGTGGTGCTCATGGCAGGCAGGGTGCCGTTTCTTTGAGAAGGATTGTGTACATGTGAAGAAACCTAAGTACAATTATATCAATCCTCTATCTTTTACGATTTTTAGCTTTTTTTTTCTTTTTGCATTCTACGGTAAAGTAAGTGAATGAAATAAAGAAACAAAAATATGGGTTAAATGCAAATTCACATTTACATAAAGTCAACGTTTCGACTGGAGACCTCTGTGGTACACATTCGTAGTGAAGTTCCCATTTCATAAAATTTTTAGTATATGGGTCAGCAAACGAAACCGCACGCTCATTTAAAAAAAATAGCATCCTCTTCTGACATGCATTGCAAGTCACATGCTATGCTGTCCATTGCTTCCATTTCGGGTCCCGAAATCACACAGACAAATCTAGATCAACTGAATATCAACATTGTACGCTGGACGTATCCATATAGGTGTTCCGATATACTATTCAGTATGTACTTCAGTACAACGAAAGTAACTAGTCCGGATCAGGTGGTTTTTGATAACTAGTCTTTTGATTTCTATATGCCTATCGTTTCTAACAACTCCACTAGTCACTCTTGCCTTCTGACCAAAAACACAGAAGAAGAAATACGCCATGCGTTCTCCATTTGTCCTAACATGAAGGATTGCATCCATGATATAAGTATGGACCAATGAATAACTGCTTGTTACTGTGTCCACGGTGGAAAGTCTGACCGCTCTTTTATACTCGCACTTTCTTACTCGCATGAAGTACTCACATGTCATGGCACGAAAATGAAATTACATGGAACTATTTTCAGCTTCCATTTCGTCATAGTTCAGTCAAAGTCGGTGTAGGTAGTCGACTTGGTATGTGTATGTAAGCATACTCATAGAATATGTATTAAACAGAAATGTGCTACTCTGCTCCATCAACCATTTCATAGTCACTGACACTGCGGCCATTGTCATTATAGTAGTGGTCATAGAGAAAGCATCACTTTTCTCTATAATACATTTCTCACGAGGCAATTGCAAAGAATGAATATGAATTGATGAAAGATATGATTGGTGAATGCAATGGATGAATGAATAGATGCGTAACAGATGCATGAAGAATTGTACGTATTGATGAATGCGTAAATGAAAATATGGGTGAAGGAAAGAACGAGTAAATGGGTGATTGGATGAATGAATAAGAAATGCATATATGGATGTATAAAGAAACGCCCGAATATTGTACGGGTGAATGGGTGGATGGATAAATTGCTGAATGAATGGATGAATGAATGTGTGAAAATCTATGTTTATGGATGAATAAAGAACTGGTTGGATGCATGAAGGAAGGAATGGGTGAATTAATTAATGAATAGGTGAATGTATGAAAGAATGAATGGTTGGAAGAGTGAGTGAATGGATGTGTGAGTGGGTGGGTATAAGAATGATTGGTGTATGAATGAGTGGGTGGGTGAATTAAATGGTGTATAAATGAGTGAGTCTGTAAATGAATGGGTGGGTGAATGAGTGAGTGTATGAATGAATAGATGGATGAGGGAATATATGTATAAATGAATGTATGTGCGTATGTGTGTGTGTGAATGAGTTAGTGTGTGAAATATTGGGTGTGTGAGTGAAAATGTGTGTGAATAAATTGGTGAGTTAAGTAATGGGAAGGTGAATCTGTGAGTAAATGGATGCATGAATGGACAATAAAATGTCTATTAAATAATAGGCTGGTTCGATGCAGAAACAAGTGCCTGGATGTTTTGATGAATGTGTCAATATTTTGACATGTGAATTGACAAGTGAAAAAAAAACAATACGCAATGAATTGATGATCAAGAAAATAAATTTAAGAAAAACGACTGATATTAAAATCATATTAAATGTAATTTGACAGTATATTATAGATAATTGAATCTAATCTGCAGCCACAGCAAAAGTTTAATGTCTTATTTACGTCAATAATCTGTTTATTTATCCCAGAGTAAATGCTTATTGCCAAGTAAATTTGTATAAATTTCATACTTGAAACGTATAAATTTCACACATGATCGTTGAATCTTATAAATGAGAGAAGCTTTGAGATGTGTTAACATCTGTTTAAAGGTTGATAAATGGACAACACTTGCCAACCTTGTGGATTAGAAATCTTAGAAATATGTCAGGATAAGATTGATAGAGTTGTCACAATTGCTAGGGTATTTTAACAGAGAATCGGTAACATTTGCTAGGTTCTTCTATAGAAGAGAGATGCCATTATTTGCTAGAATCATTTGAGAGCAATAAACAAAATCGCAGAATCGGGAAGAGTTAAAAGGGCTCACTTAGGAAAGAGAGAAATAACTTTTTAATGAAGAAAAACTACTTCTCTCACGCTAGTCTAATGCATTAAGAACAGCGGTACTATTTACTACAATCGTAAAGAGAAAGAAGGCTGTGATGTTTGATAGGAGCGTTTGAATCGATTAATTGTGAAAAAAAGTGTTTTAATATTTCAGGAGAATACATACTATATTATTTTCTAGTGAATAATAAATACATCAATGAAACTATATATGTAGTCATGTCAGTGAAATTCAAGTGTGTAGTAAAGTAGTTGATGCGTGGAAAATTTATAATGGAATTTAATAGCTGAATTGGATTGTGGAATTGAATGGTGAAATTGAATAGTAGAATTTGATAGTGGAATCTGATAGTGGAATTGAATAGTAAGCGTTTCAAAAAGCTCAATAATAAATATATTTATTCACATATTATTTGACATTTTATTTATTTTGACACAGTTAATATTCACAAAATCGTTGTCAGGACTGTTGAGCAAGTGCTCTAGCTTTGCCACTTTCAACTAGTTGATTTAATCCTATCCAATGAATAGAAGTAATACGGTAATAAGAAGAACTACTGAATGAGTCAAATCATTGAGAACCGTCGGGCATCATTTTATATTTTAATTAATAGAAGTAATACGAGAAACTACTGAATAGTAAATTTTTGAGAACCGCTGATTATCTTTGTATATTTTAAGAAGAGGCTTGTGTTTAAGAGTTGAGAAATATTATTTATGTCTTCTTCTTTGTTCTTTCTCATATTCCTGCCTGTTTGTAGGATGTAGTTTTGTAAACGCCATGCACGGCATCATAGTTTTACAGCTTGGCTTGCGACATCTGTGCATTGTGGTTTGACACATCAAGTGTTTCTTTGGTCACTTTGACTTAACAGTGGTTAGCCAATTCAATCCCTAAACCCCCGTAGTCTCCTCGTACAACACGCATCACAATTCACAATGTTTTTATTCTTTTCTCGTCTTTTGGGTCCAGAAGACACGGACTAGAAATATAAGTCAAAATGAGTGGACTAAATCACATGAAAGTTTGTAAAGTGTTTTTTTTCTGCAGAAAAAAATAACTACAATTTTAACAATAATTTATTAGTATTAAAAAAGGGTTTAAAAGTCGTAGAAGAGTGACTTCACTGTACTCGGTTTCCCATATGTACTCCGTCACACTCAACGAAGCAGCACGCCACCCGCCGAGAGTACCACTCATAGCAAGTAACTCCGTAGCTTCAAGTGATAATCGACAGGGATCTCCGGGAAAAATCCACCTTATAAACAAGACGACACGAGCCAAATTCGAACCCATGACCTCTTGAACACAAGGCGAACAGCTTAACCACTAAGCAAGGGAGATCCCCAAAATGTATATGTAACTACTAGGAAATAAAACAGGGTTGCCAATGTAGAAACTTTTAACTGTTACTTACCATGAGGTACACATTTTGGTAATTTTATATTTTTGTGAAAGTTTTGACTATTTTATGTTAACTTAAAATTGAATCAAATGAATTTATGCCATATGGCAATCATGGCAAGGAATTATGTAATAGCGGGTCTTATTATTTAAATAACATCATTCATTCGACAATAACAATAAAAGTAACACAAGATTATCTGAACATAATATACAGCAACAACAAAAGTATGGCAACAATCATAACAAACACAACAACAAAAACAATAAAAGTTATTTTTCAATGCCAGTTACTTCCACATCTACTATTACATAAAAAGTAACATAATACATTCAGCAAAATCAGGCATTCAATAACATCATGCATTCAGTGATATCACACATTCAATAACATCATACATTCAGTAATATCACGCATTCAATAACATCATACATTCAGTAATATCACGCATTCAATAACATCATACATTCAGTAATATCACGCATTCAATAACATCATACATTCAGTAATATCACACATTCAATAACATCATACATTCAGTAATATCACACATTCAATAACATCATACATTCAGTAATATCACACATTCAATAACATCATACATTCAGTAATATCACACATTCAATAACATAATACATTTAGTAATATCACACATTCAACAACATCATACATTCAGTAATATCACACATTCAATAACATAATACATTTAGTAATATCACACATTCAACAACATCATACATTCAGTAATATCACACATTCAATAACATCAAACATTCAGTAATATAACACATTCAATAACATCACGCATTCGATAACATCATGCATTCAGTAATATCACACATTCAATAACATCACACATTCAATAACATCATACATTCAGTAATATCACACATTCAATAACATCATGCATTCAGTAATATCATTCATTCAATAGCATCACACATTCAATAACATCATGCATTCAGTAATATCACATATTAAATAACATCATACATTCAGTAATATCACACATTCAATAACATCATGCATCCAGTAATATCACACATTCAATAACATCACGCATTCAATAACATCATGCATTCAGTAATATCACACATTCAATAACATCACACATTCAATAACATCATACATTCAATAACATCACGCATTCAATAACATCATGCATCCAGTAATATCACACATTCAATAACATCACGCATTCAATAACATCATGCATTCAGTAATATCACACATTCAGATAATCATTTACTGGAAGCAAAATGAATGCCACTTATGTTTTTTTTCTTCTGTCACGACAGATGTAGTATCATCAAAATATCATCAACTTGTGATACTACCTTTGTTTTCTTTTAGCAATATCACTTTTAAAATCGATCTATCCTTGTCGATGTCTGCTGAATTGTAACTGCTTCTCTTAGTTAGAATCATATATTTTGTTGCTTGGGTCTCCAAGTGAGGATAAAATAGCGAAACGAACTTGAGTCATATTTTTGTATTATTAATCCATATGTTTATTGAGTGTAAATAATGTTTGAACATATATTTTATGTATTGTGAAACGTTGAGAAGTGGCCTGGTTTATGTTATACTCATTGAAATTATGTATTGTACTACGAGGTTTAAAGAATGAATGTGTATGAAAAACTCTGTACGGAAGTTTATTAACGGTACAAAAAATAAATTCCATTTCAAAGAGAAAATATGTTTTTCGTTTTATTAACTATGTGAGATAGCTGATAGCTGAGCAAATATTTGAAATGACAATTGTGCATTATATAACTTATTTTTCTGTATCTGTTCTCACACTCCAACCACTTAGCAGGATGTGATCCGGAGAATGAAATGAGTTGTATCATGCTGTACAAATTGACTTAGACATATACGTCTCTTGGTTCGACACATCCGATGTAATTATCGCATTTTTAAAGATACTTTGACCGTCAGAGGCAGGGGTCGGGAACCCAAGGCTCGCGAGCCAGATGTGGCTCTATTGATGGCTGCATCTGACTCGCAGACAAATGTTCGATTATTAAAAAAAATCTTGTTACAGACGCAGCTGGACAAATTTAAGAGAATCTAGAAGAGGCTATACAACTACGGGATGAAAATGGTTGGAAAGACATCGAAGATTGACTTCACTGTACTTGGGCTACTCAGTACACGACACCCATATGACAAGTTAAGTCTGGACTTCTAGTTCAGGGTTCAAAGAGTGGTGTCACAATTTTATTTCCTTACACTCGTAGGGAACGAATACGGAAAGTTGGGGTAAAAATGAATACGGAATACGAATACGGAAAGCTGACAACCTGTCATCTGTGATAAAAAATAATCATTGTCAGATCTTGTTTTTAAATTCGTACTTTTATCTTCTATCACATAATCTCCATGGATGACGCTGAGATGCAGACCGGTTGGGGGGGGGGGGGGGAGGTTTTGGGGTGTTCGTCCATCACAAGTTATGGAATTTTACATTCACTTTTGAAAATTCATTTAGAATTATGACCATGCATAATAGTTCGTAGATGGCTAATGAGCCCTATTCGAACTGTAAATGTCCTCGGACAGTTCGGACATGGAATGACGACTGTAGGCGGAATTTGGTCTATCCGTGACTTTCTAGCTACTCTCCGCTGTTGGGCTGCAGCATTTCTCCTCTTTCTACAAGATAATGCGCTCTTTTTGGTGTGGTGGTTATTTCACCTTTGTTCTTTTGTGGCAGATTTATAGATACAGGGGAACGTTAGATGTGTTAGATGTGTTATCGTTGCGAATGAGGCAAAATATCCGACAGAGGAACAATGAGATAGTTAACACAGAAGTGCTCAGAAGTGATGTGCTTCTGACAGGGCGCGGTGATTTTGGGATACTGGGGTACTGGAGTGCCTCCCTTCGTGGACTAAACATGGCTTTACACATCTATATCTTTGAGACTTCATATGGGTCCGGGTGCAGCTATGGGCTGCCAAGAGCTATTTGCTCACAGCTAAAGGGATCATTTTACCATCATCATCATCACCCAATACTTACTCAAAAACATAGCGAAACGCCGCCTACTAAGCGTACAACTAATACCACGTAACTCCGTAGCTTCAAATGGTAGTTTCCCAGTAATCTCAGAAAAGAATCCACTTCATAAACACGATATCGTAAACGAGATACGAGCATCCGATCCCTTGAGCACACAGCAAACTACTTAACCACTGTGACAGGAAGATCCCTATGTTATGAAATCGGTAATGCGATATATTAACCATGATCTTGTCGGTAATGATATATACTAACGATGCTCCTGTCATTGTCAATAGGCTCTTACTACATTTTTTTTAAGTTTTACGGTACGACGTTATGTTTTCATAAACATAAACAAACGTATGTGAAGCACACAACAAAAGTCATCTCCAGAAAACGCTTCTTTCCCTGACGCTGCAAGACATAAAAGGGTATATAGCGAAAAAAAGAAGAAAGAAAAGTTAAATTGTATAAGTAAATGCATATATTCAAGTAGATATGGATAACAACACCTAGCACTAACTTCTTTGATTTTTTCAGATATTATTAGCTTATTAGAAATATCATTATTTTCTTTTGTTGATGAAATGATTAGAATATAAACTTTGTTTCTCTCCTATATTTTATTGCGCTGCTTCCATGCACACAAATATCATGAAAAAATAATGCAGAATACATCACATCGTTCGTAGTGAGAAATTATCTCCTGAAGAACTGTAAAAATGAATTTAAAACTTTGACATGGAAAATTATTAGAGAACGGCAGGCGCTTCCAATTAAGATCTGATTAACGCAGCTATTGAAAAAGATTTTGCTATTGAGGGTAATCGTTTCTTATCATGCAGGGATATCTTCTATAAGTGATATCAAGAGGGTCGCAAGAGATTCTTGAAGATTCATAATTATATCTTGAATAATTTCTTGCTGAGTGTGCGAAAAAGTAGTAGTATAACATTAAGTTAACGGTAGTAAGGGGAGGAGATCAGTGTAACATTAAGTTAACGGTAGTAAGGGGAGGAGATCAGTGTAACATTAAGTTAACTGTAGTAAGGGGAGGAGATCAGTGTAACATTAAGTTAACGGCAGTAAGGGGAGGAGATCAGTGTAACATTAAGTTAACGGTAGTAAGGGGAGGAGATCAGTGTAACATTAAGTTAACTGTAGTAAGGGGAGGAGATCAGTGTAACATTAAGTTAACGGCAGTAAGGGGAGGAGATCAGTGTAACATTAAGTTAACGGCAGTAAGGGGAGGAGATCAGTGTAACATTAAGTTAACGGTAGTAAGGGGAGAAGATCAGTGTAACATTAAGTTAACGGCAGTAAGGGGAGGAGATCAGTGTAACATTAAGTTAACGGCAGTAAGGGGAGGAGATCAGTGTAACATTAAGTTAACGGTAGTAAGGGGGGAGATCAGTGTAACATTAAGTTAACGGTAGTAAGGGGAGAAGATCAGTGTAACATTAAGTTAACGGTAGTAAGGGGAGGAGATCAGTGTAACATTAAGTTAACGGTAGTAAGGGAGGAGATCAGTGTAACATTAAGTTAACGGTAGTAAGGGGGGAGATCAGTGTAACATTAAGTTAACGGCAGTAAGGGGAGGAGATCAGTGTAACATTAAGTTAACTTATAGTGAGGGAAGATGATAACTCTAACATGAAGTTTATTGATAGAGAGGTTAAATAACTGTGAAACACTAAGTTAGCGTACAGGGAAGGAAGATGATCATTGCGACATTTAGTTAACGGACGGGGGAAAAAGTTGATCAATGGGACATTAAGTTAACGGACCTGGAGAGAAGATGATCAATGCGACATTAATGTCCCGTTAACGGACCTGGAGAGAAGATGATCAATGCCACATTCAGAATTAAGAGAAGACTAAGTGTATTAGTTGATCACCAGAAAGGGGCGATCATTAACATAATGCAAAGTTAACGGCTAGAACGGGGAAGAGCGGTGTGTCACAGATTATGAATGTCATTCGTCAGCGCCGTTTTACCTATCAAAATTTTCCTCTTTACGAATATCATCTCCCGCCGAAGACGGATGTGTCGGACCATTGGCGCGCAAAAAAACAGCGACACACCACATTTCCTTTTTCTGTACTACATCCTGCTGGAAATCAAGTAGGACCAGGGTCCTGCTACAATGTATATCCAGTGGGAGTTTGAGAATGAAAGCTGCAGAAGAAGAAGAATATCATCTCATTTACGAAAACACTACACTATAAATGTCACTTAATAAATAAAACATTCACAAATTATATTTCACACCTCTCGGAGGTCGCGGTGACTGAATTATCAGAATCGCAATCTGCACTATTTTTGGATGGTTGTAAAGCTTTGATATAACTAAAGTGCTATAACGTAGCGGTTGAAAGTAGCGTATCACACCATAAGAGGTACATTTTACTTAAAAAACAATTGGTAGCATTTCCTATTCAGGACGTAGCTATCAATCCAGCATTTTTGACCTTGGTGATTTTTCCAGGAAATATAAATACTTCAGTAGTTTGCCATTGCTTCCTGAACGACCAGGATGCACAATTACCAGTGGCGGGGATCGAACTCGGTCCTTGGCCGTCACAGACGCGCTACAATTTTGCTAGATATTTTGACAATTTTAAACCATACCACGTAATTATGCAGCGTAATTACCATTTCATTTTCCTAAATCGCAAGTAGTTCTCAAAATTCTCTGATCGTCATCGCATTATACTTTTATAATTTGAGAGGTGGTGGAGTTTCTTCTACAAGTTGAGCAAAATATATACCTCTAATCTTTTGAAGTATTCTTGAGTTAATCAATGCCCACATGATACGATGATCTGCAATTTAGTTTTTTTTGTGAGCTGCTGCTGAATGATTCTTCGCCCGATCTTGTGATTTAATGATCTATGTTATAAAGTCCGCACATTTTGATTGGAAATATTCCCGGTCGGCGACCATTTCCTTCCCTTTTTAGGACGACCATTATAATAATCACTCAATTTGGTTATTTTATGTATCTGAGTCCTTTCATACGGAAGGGGTGGGGGTTGGTGAGTTGTTTGAAGGTCTTGTCCTTAAAGAAATATATCTAGTCTAGCACTATTAATAAATAGTAACCCCGTTTCTTCTTACAACATAATTACTAAAAATAAAGTAATGTTTCCAAAACAGGCCCAAAAACGAAGTGAGATTTTTGTAAAAATAATAGTACCAACGTACGGTAGGTCCAATAATATTAGTACCAACGTAAGGTAGGTTTAATAAAAATAGTAGGCCTACCAACGTAAGGTAGGTTTAATAATAGTAGTAAGACCACCAACGTAAGGTAGGTCTAATAATAGTAGTACCAAGGTAAGGTAGGTCTAATAATAGTAGTACCAACGTAAGGTAGGTCTAATAATAGAAGTACCAACGTAAGGTAGGTCTAATATTAGTAGTACCAAAGTAAGGTAGGTCTAATAATAGTAGTACCAACGTAAGGTAGGTCTAATAATAGTAGTAAGACTACCACCGTAAGGTAGGTCTAATAATAGTAGTACCAACGTAAGGTAGGTCTAATAATAGTAGTACCAACGTAAGGTAGGTCTAATAATAGTAGTACCAACGTAAGGTAGGTCTAATAATAGTAGTACCAACGTAAGGTAGGTCTAATAATAGTAGTACCAACGTAAGGTAGGTCTAATAATAGTAGTAAGACTACCAACGTAAGGTAGGTCTAATAATAGTAGTACCAACGTAAGGTAGGTCTAATAATAGTAGTACCAACGTAAGGTAGGTCTAATAATAGTAGTACCAACGTAAGGTAGGTCTAATAATAGTAGTACCAACGTAAGGTAGGTCTAATAATAGTAGTAAGACTACCAACGTAAGGTAGGTCTAATAATAGTAGTACCAACGTAAGGTAGGTCTAATAATAGTAGTACCAACGTAAGGTAGGTCTAATAATAGTAGTACCAACGTAAGGTAGGTCTAATAATAGTAGTAAGACTACCAACGTAAGGTAGGTCTAATAATAGTAGTACCAAAGTAAGGTAGGTATAATAATAGTACCAACATAAAGCATATCTAAAAGTAATGTGACGAAAGTTCAAAGTAGAAGAGAGATGAAGAAGTTTAATAATTAAAGAAGATAAGTTAATTTAATTTAGAGAACAGTAACTATATCCCACAGCACGGTTCATACTTCCTCACCAGTTCCATTCATCTTCAAAGACACTCCAGTTAACGAACACACTGTCGGCACACAGTACACTTTATGAGCGTTATTTCAGTTATCAAATATGCACATCGTCTCTAGTTAAGAATTCACTAGATAGTTCATGCAGGGTACAACTCTTGATTTGCATCAAATGATCATAAAATAACTGTATTTGGGCTGGAACAACACAACATATGTCCTAACTGATCATTAGACAGCTCCATACAAGTTATAGAACACCATGAGCAATAGATGTCAAAAACGCATCTCCCCGAATGACACACCACTTATCAATTATTCATGATTTGAATTTAAAGCAATATTCTACAATAGTGTTCACAGTCCAGGCGGACGCTTTCACGTGCGAAAACATTAGTACAAGATAACTCAAAATTGGGTGCTACAATATTCGGTCCTAGTTGGCAATGCGTAAAATGTGCATTATGCATGTCTGAAATTCCATGTATAACGTGACACAACATCAATGATATTCAGGGCTGTTGCTCCGTTTTAATGGGATGAGGGATGGAGGTTGTTTAAAAAAAACACCACTTGCTGGTTTTCGTGTGTGTTTCTTTTTTTATGAGGAATGTAATGACCCTGTCGCAAAAAATTATGAAGTCCTTAGTACTAAAAGTCATGTTCTGATATGTCACGAGGAGAAAGGGGGGAGGGGAGGGAGAGGGGTTCGAACACCACCCCCCCCCAACTCCTTAATCTACTGGCTTGATGCGATTCAGTGATCACTGCTCCTGTCAAATTTTCTCTCACGCAGGTCTAGCATTTAAAAAAACAACAAGTATACAGGTTTAATAAGTTTTCTCAAATGTTTACCAGTATCTTAAGTTCAAGATATAATCTATTTCTTATAAATTGTCAAGTTTGGCATTGTAGACATTAAATCACAATTCTATTCTACATTGTTGCTCGTTATGATGACCATTTGTTACATCCACTTTTGAAGTTCAGTTAGAGACATGTTATTATTAGTTCGCTGATGGCTAATAAGCCATATTCTGGACACAAATCTTTGACAGTTCGGGAATGGGATGACCACTGTAAATAGTTTTAGTCTACCCGTTACTTTGTAGCTACACCCCGCTGTTGACTTGCTAAATTTCTCCTCTTGTCACAAGGTGAAAATACAGTCACTGTATTCATTCTAATCACACTGTCTCTGTATTCATTCCAATCACCCTGTCTCGGTAGTAATTCTTATTACCCTGTCTCTAAATGACCGTTGTTTACATGTATTAAATCAGAAATCAACCTCCCTCAATTTCTTTGCATTGTAGTATCTTGTGTCTCGTGTGCAATACCACAAGCTGAACGGTCTTATGCTCCAGAGGTGTATATGTTACAACTGTATGCAATCTTGAGGTTTCTTTCATACGATGATTAACTCCCTTCCAGCTATGTCATTAGCAGACATCATTCCATGCTTCATTATCCAGTCTGTTTATGTGTCTCTGGGAAGAAATTAAGCAAGATCTAGTGTGAGTCTACCCCAATGCTTGAATCGTAATCCAATATGCTCCCTCCGTACACGAATTGTAATTTTTATTTCTTATTCGTTCTCGAACTGCTGCTGGTTAGCTGGACCTAATTTGAAGAACGGAATGCCTTACACCATTGTTTAAAGCGATGTTCCTCAAACGTTCCTGTCACCGCCCCATCCATATAAAATATTTATAGACCACCGAAGCCCGTCGTTGTTAAGTTTTGGTAAAAGAGAAGAGGAGAAATGGGGGGTGGGGTGGTTTGTTGGAATTTGCCTTAAAATATCATTTTGTTTTGCAAACTTCTAGAGTGAAAGATGTGGGTGTGGCGGGGGGGGGGGGGAAGAGTATTTACAACTAATTTATCCCTTACCACACTCGCCGAGAAATCAAAACATGATATGTGGTAGTAGGAAGCATGCAAAATAAGGTTAAGATCCTTTTTAATGGTGTTCTCAAATAACGGTCAAAAAATCTTACGAGAATGTCTAAATGAGCCGCGAAAACGAAAAAATAACAGTTTAAAATAAAATCCCCCTCCCTTTACCGAAAACGAATCTACGTCCTGTTTTTTTCATTTCTTTGCTATTCTTTGTTAACATTTATCACAATGGTCATTTAATGTCGATTGCTTCATAGAATATTTGAAAAAAAACAAAAACTTTTCACGCATCAAGGACAATAACAATATATTTTTTAATGGCGAAAAGCAATGAATACGAACTTAAAGTATTCAAGAACTATACTGACGACACTTTTTTTCGTTGATTATCTTCTGTCGTGGTTAATGATAGAAATTATACACACAACAGTATGGTTTACGAAAAATCTCTGCGAGACTGTCAGAATCCCTAAAAAGTGTATCCAAATAAAATTTTGTTCCAAGAAAAAACAATAACAAACACCCGATGAAAGCTATACTTTCTCCTGTTGGGCGCAACATTGAATTTGCAATGTGGATTTCCAGAGTTCAGCTCTTCGTAAGCCAACTTTGGCTTTCTGAAATGATTAGATGAATTTCCTTTTAATACATTGACAAAGCTTTCAGTTTTCAACAGGAGCTTGTCCCTGGCTTCAACAATCATAGTTGGGCAAGGTTGCAGCTCACTTCATATCAACAGAATTGCACACCTTGTCTTATAGTACATAAAATGTTGTACTTTCAATGTCTTTTTGCATTGATATATTCATTAAATGTGTACACTAAAGCTCTTACTCGACCCTGATCCCACTTCGACCACCCACTGCAACCTGCCTTTTCTTTGAGAGACCTCATGAAGTCTCCATTCCCGCAAGGGAATATTTTCTCCCACTTTGTGAAAGCCTAGTTTAAATCTTGACTTGCCTACGATATCTGCGTCTTTCAACCTGTGACCAGTAGCGTAGCGTGGATCAGTCGCGCCCGGGGCGGAATCAGAATTTTCCGCCCTTGTGACATTAAAAAAATATGTCAGTGATTGTGAAAGACTGGACGAAAATACATTTGCCGCCCTCCCGATGATGCCGCCCGGGGCGGTCCGCACCTCCGCCCCCCCCCTCGCTACGCCACTGCCTGTGACACCCAATTTAAGTTTAATTTTGAGTATCTTTGACCTAATGTGTGATGGGACAGCCAACCTATCCCCAAACCTTCTTAGTCGACTCTTACGGCATTCGCTGTAGCTCATATTGTTGTTATTCTTTTCTCCCCTTTTGGTCTTGCATATTTTGTGATCTCTTCAGCAACAAAACTCAATAGCTGTTTTTTCTTACAACCTGACTCATAATACGAACATGGTAATAATAATCTGTTTACAAATTAGACATTACCAGAAGTGCACCGAAAGTATTTTGCATATATATGCTTTTCTGTAATCACTATTGACTTGATGAAACTTTCAATGTACCGGTAATCGCATTTAGCTTCGTAATTTATGAGAAAATGTTTCTTGAACATAGACTCCGCTTACAAACTGCAACAAATTGCATGCCAGCAATTATATTGTAAGCACTGATGACGTGAAACGATTGAGTCAGCTGTTGTTTCTCAAATCACAAGTAATAGAAACGATTTGAATGAACGTATCTTAAATTATAATGTGACATTTAAGTAATTCCATTAAAATGTGACAAGTAACTAATTACTGCAATCTTAACTAAAACAATTTATGGAAATGAAACGGTTACACATTTTTCCTTCTACGTGATTAAAAATATCCCGACTAAAAGTGACAGTTTAAATTACAAGCTAGAACAATTAATAACATTGCTGTTCTGAAACCAACACAACAAAAGTACATTTCTAGTCTATTTTTTAATTGAAAATAAAATTAAATCATTTCAGTTAACGAAGACGAGTGAAACTCAAATCGTGGCAGCGGTTTGAAAGGACAAAATCCAAATATTGCTTTCTCACAAAACAAAGTGTTTCATGAATGCCTTTTGTTTTCTAGCTTGGATAAAGTGAACAGTTACTTATTTAATTATAACCCGTTCCTGGCGTCGATTTTCTCAAGCTTCCCTAGTTTTGTCATCTGATCATCCACAAGTCAGAATTTCACTTTATTGTCGACTATATTTATAATTGCCAACTAAATTTTCTCGAGACAGCCCAGCATGCTTACTCTTCGCTCTCTCAACCGCTGTAAGAGCTAACCTACAATAATTGGTATCAGACTTAATGACAGTAATTGAGACCAGAGCCCTGTATGTGTGTCATGTACATTTCGCGTGAGACAGAGCAAAGATTTCTATATGTCCTGACATTTCGTTATAGGTGGTTCGGTTACAAAAGCGAGCGGTACTTGTACATGCTACTATTATGTAAGCTTTGATTTTATCCCCAGTGCGTGAAGCAGCAGATTTTCTCAAAGAACTGACTTGGAATCCAGTCACAAACCTTACGTTGTTCTACGCAAGGGCGTCGATAGTCAAAGCGTGATGTCAAGATATGAATGTATGGTTATTTAATTATAACCCTGAGAGTCTTAGTGCACATCGAATACCTCACGATTACGTTGAAATATACCATGCGCCGTCAAATGTCGGCTTTGTCACTGCGCAGAAACATCATTTATGAAACAGTCAATTTCCTGCTTTCTCTTTCTTGTTGTCAGTTGGAGTAACGTAGAAGTAGTGAGCGTGATTATTTCTTCTTCTTTCTTCGACTTCGTGGTCTCTAGTTTCTCTTGTATATCAATTTACCTAGAAGATTTGAAGTGTCCTCGTCTGCTTACGGGGAGTGACGGGGAAGTAAATATGATTGTTACGATCTGTCATGCATTTTGAAAGAAAGAGATATGGAGGGATGATTACATTCAGTAGCTCCTCGTTAGCAAGGAAGAAAAAAAACAATAACACAAAGCTATCCTAGCATTCTTAGTATAATAATATCCGATCTCGTTATTCTTCTTCTTCTTCAGCGTTCATTCTCAAACTCCCACCGGATCTGCTTTACAGCAGAACCATGGTCCTACTAAATTTCCAGCAGGATGCAGTAAAGAGAATGGAAATGCGTTGTGTCTCCATTTTATTTGCGTCAATGACCCGATACATCTAAAACTTTTGGTTGCAAACAGGGTGTACCCCTGAGAACAAAACGAATTTATAGTTTACAACTTGGATGCGATATTAGCGCTTTTTAGAATTGACACATCTAACTTTGACATGGACTTTTAATCTCTTTATTTTACGGGATGCAACAAAGAACTCCACTCTCAACGGTCCTTAGTCGTATCTTATGAAAAGCATGGTAGGCAACAGTGTTGATAACTTTGCTCACCTTTCACGGTCCCGTCAAAACAATGGCAATAGAAGACACCGCCAACACAATGCCATAGAGGACACCATCAACACAATGCCATAGAGGACACCATCAACACAATGCCATAGAGGACACCATCAACACAATGCCATAGAGGACACCATCAACACAATGCCATAGAGGACACCATCAACACAATGCCATAGAGGACACCATCAACACAATGACTATAGAGGAAACCTCAACACAATGCCATAGAGGACACCATCAACACAATGACTATAGAGGAAACATCAACACAATGCCATAGAGGACACCATCAACACAATGCCATAGAGGACACCTCAACACAATGCCATAGAGAGCACCATCAACACAATGCCATAGAGAGCACGATCAACACAATGCCATAGAGAGCACCATCAACACAATGCCATAGAGAGCACCATCAATACAATGACTATAGAGGACACCATCAATACAATGACTATAGAGGACACCATCAATACAATGACTATAGAGGACACCATCAACACAATGACTATAGACGACACCATCAACACAATGTCATAGATGACATTTTCTTCAACTATTGTGTAATGAGCAAGACGCCGTTTGACAAAAGACATTCAAGAATATCTGCGCATGTCACTGGAAGATTCAGGGCAAATTGCTCAATACCGCGGAGAATTCAAGAGATCCATAGGAAAGACTACGTTCTGGAAAGAATATGTCACTTCATGATGATGATTGTGTAATGTGTAAATGCTTCATACATCAAATTGCATTGCAGTACACATTGTCGTTCCACAGGTCTGTTCTTTATGACCAGCAAATTCGAGTGTATTGCGTTTCTAGAGCTGGCCTACTAACTTAACAACGGGATCCGATCCATTCTTAGTATGCCTCCAGATTATTAAGTGACTTTTCGTTTTTTTTGTTTTGACAATTATAATAACACCTACTGAATAGTTTACATCCTTTGGGGTAGAGACTTCTTACAGAATTGCACGACGTTGAGAGATAGTTAAAGTATTGTACACTGTTGAGAGTTAGTCAAAGCATTGTACACTGTTGAGATTTAGTCAAAGCATTGTACACTGTTGAGAGTTAGTCAAAACATTGCACACTGTTGAGGGTTAGTCAAAACATTGTACACTGTTAAGAGTTAGTCAAAACATTGCACACTGTTGAAGGTTAATCAAAACGTTGCACACTGTTGAAGGTTAATCAAAACATTGCACACTGTTGAAGGTTAATCAAAACATTGTACACTGATGAGAGTTAGTCAAAACATTGCACATTGTTGAGGGTTAGTCAAAACATTGTACACTGATGAGAGTTAGTCAAAACATTGCACATTGTTGAGGGTTAGTCAAAACATTGTACACTGATGAGAGTTAGTCAACGCAATGTACTGATGAGATTGGGTCAAATCATTGCACACTGAAGAGAGTTAATCAACACATTGCTCATCAATGAGAGTTAGTTACAAGGTTGAACACCGATGAGATTGAATCAAAGCATTACACACTGAAGAGAGATTGATTCAAAGCATTGCACACTGATGAGAGTTATACAAGGATTGCAGACTATGCGATTGAATCAAAGCATTGCGCACTGATGAGATTGATTCAAAGAAATACACACTGATGAGATATTGATTCAAAGCATTGAACACCGATGAAAGTTAGTCAAAAATTTCATATTGAACAATCGCTTGTTGTTATTTCTGACAGATTCTCGCAAAAATCTCCAGATAGGACAACATCCATATTGCCCATAATGGCGTTGTTGTCTCTCAAATCGTATGGAGTCTTGTTGGTCTTGTTGATTGTTTTAAATTCTCTTTCACATCCCATTGAACATTCATATCAGAATATCGGAACACATTTTCTAGAAACCTCTCCCATTCCAGACAATCTGGTAATTCTACACAGATCGTCATCATTAGTAGCTAAATCCAGCGCTATTTTGAATGTATAAAGCGCTGTACAACCACCATGTAACACTGTTTGCAGCTAGTTACGATGATGTTTTTGAAGCAATAATTTTATTTTGCCTGCAAACATTTGCCAATAATAAATCTGTAACAAAGGTCTCTAGTTCTGCACATATAGGCCTGACATATCTGGTTATAGCATGGCTTGCTGGTCTCTTGTACTTCATATGGGATGGGATATCGAACTCCAACCAACAAACTCGATATTTTCTTTTATTGGTCTCAAACAACAAGCATACTTAAACACGTTGCAATTCTTTGCACTTCTTTTGTGTCCAAGCTACGCCTTTATGTTGTCATTAGCGAAATAAAGGATTTTCTTCATGCTATCTACGGGTTCTATGTTGTACATACTTGCAGAGAGAAATGAGACAGTAGTAGTAGGACTATCTTTATTGTGTTTCAGTTATGTGCCCAACATGTTGTGTGTTGATCACCTGATATAATATTATAAATATTTATATAGAAACTCTCCTTATTATAACTATTAAGAAAGGTTGTATGTAGCTCTGAAAGTTATTGGAACCATTACATTTGTAGTAAAAAGTAAAGTAACCCATAGCATTTATTAATGCCGTAGGGGTGTGAGATGTTAGCGATCTCACATTTCACAGGCTCTGCAAATGAGGGCGGTAGCCATCTCCTATCCCTCGCAGTCTTTACTTCCCGGATTAATCCGGTACCCATTTAAGGCTGGGTCGACCTGGGAGCAGTTGCGATCTGAAAAACTTCCGCCTCAACTGAGGAAGGTAGTTAATGAGTTTGCCTCTCTTTTGGAGAGGCGTGCCCCTTTCAACCAGCGGACAAAGTCCGATTAGGTTATATCAGGACACACTACCATAAAATATTAGAGGTAACAAAGACCCCATCAATATATTATTATTTACTCAACTGAGGAATGAACCCAGGACCACTCATATGCGAAGCCAGTGCTCTAACCACTGCGCTAACGCGGTTCCCAGCTGTGGCTCCCAGCTTGCTTTTGGTAGACTCGGATGAATACTATAAAATATCTTATATTCTATGCAATTCAGAAGGGGTGCGTATGTATATAAGTTATAGAGGAAACGTGTTAAAACTACCAACGTTTTTATAAGACAAAAACAATTTGATATCATCGGTGTGAATCAGAAGCTGTATTCCAAAAATATCAGCGATCTAATAGATAATTTCTTTGATATTCTCCTCCAAGGATGATTGCCAATTGGTTGACAGTCTATAACTGATGAATAAAGAGTATTTGTGGAACAAATATTTACTGATGGAGGTAAATATATGGAAGAGGTTGTGAGAAAATTCGCGCAGAAGTTCCATTATCTGATGTAGAAATAACTTTTTGTGGTACGAGTCGCTTTACTCAATACACGATTGACATGAGCAGTAACCTACTGCCCACAGAAGACATTCCAGCATAATTACAGCAAGCCGTTTTACGCCATGTATTGGATCATTTCTCTGCGTATCGTTGGTCACTGTTGGTAGGTGACACCGGGTCTACACAAAGTATATAAAGTGACCAGCAAAATACATGACAATAAGGAATATCGTCACGTATGAAGCCTGTTTTTGTTTCTGCTGTACGTCTTATTTCATATGCGTTGGCGTGTCTTGGAGGTCACCCGGATCTGCACTAAATACCCATAATTCATGTGATGTAATATTACCAGGAAGGTAAGTGAGTGCACAACGATGTCATAGGCATCCTATATAATAGATGCAACAATAATTACTACCTACTACTACTACTACTACTACTACTACTACTACTGCTACTGTTATTACAATTACTACTACTTCTACTGCAACAATATTTACTAATACAAGTACTATTGTCATTGGACTGCAGATGCTAAAACAACAACTAATATTACTATTATTACTACTAGTATTACTACTACTACTACTACTGCTGCTACTACTACTACTACTACTACTACTACTACTACTACTACTACTACTACTACTACTAATACTACTACTGTTAATACTAATACTACTACCGCTGTTTGTGCTACAACAACAAATAATACAGCTGCAGCTATTAATACTGATATTGTTATTATTACTATTATTAGTACTACTACAACTATTCCTGCTGCTATTACAACAACAATAACTACTCCTAATTACAAATATTACTACTGCCTATTCCTACTGCTACTGTAACCTCATGACAGACACGAACACACAAACGAAGCAGAAAAAGATACACTTTTCAACATATTAATGTCCTAAAATGTTTTTCCATCACGACATCTCCGGGATGTGAACAAGGTACTCTCACAATTGATTACCTTTCATTCAGGTAAAAGAGAAATCAGTGAGAATATATTTTTTGCCTCCTCCTAATTTGCTTGAAATCTGCGAGGCTGTAAATTGCCTTCAATCACTTTCTAGCTTTCACGATGAAGCCTAGATTGCCTGTCCATATTTCACTCACTCTCGTCCCATCATTAAAAGAAAAAAACCAAGCTAGTACTCAAACGACCAATCCGTCTTATTGCTAAGACTAATATTCATTGGCAATCTAACCCTATATCGACGGTCCATTCAACCGTTTGGAATTGAAATCGGATAGCTTGTATTCAACAGGCGAATTTTTGCGGAGAATTGTAGAATTAATTGACTCCTGTCTGAAGACTAAGTGGAATCCATTCATTTGTATAAGTTCCTCATGCGACACGCAATCAGATCATTAGTAGGTCGTCCTGAGGTAGGATAAAGAGGCTTCTGGGAAGAAGCAATTGTAGTCCTTTGCTATCAGCGGAGGGGAAAAACCTATAATTATTTGATAGATGGAAGGAAATTTATTTGCGTTCAACTTGAGAATTTCATCCTTATTTTTTTTGCCAGTTTCCTTTCTTCAATTTGCTTTCCTCGTCATTTGTCCAAATATTTTCTTTAAAATAGTTTGTTAAAGATACTGATATTTTTTCCAAATTAATGTAAGTTATAAAGTTTTATTCATTTTATAAAGAGTTTAGTAATAATTAAATTGTGTTCAATCCTCGGAAAATCAGTTTTCTAGTTGTTCATCTTAAAATGGTTATCTGGACTTCATGATTTGTATAATTTGCAATCTCCATAGTTCATGTGTGATTGCTCTAGAATTGACACACAAATAGCTATCATAAAGAGGCATAACACCAAGCACTAATTTCAAATACTTCTATACTAGTCAGTGTATATTCATCATCATCATTAAGTGCCGTCTCTTCAACGAAGGTTGGCTGGAACGTATCACCAACATCTCCTGTCTCTTGTCTTGGTGGTGCACTCTGCTAGACTATAACCTGTTTATCGTGTGATGTTACTCTCCCACTTGTATCTTTGACTACCTCTTGCTCGCTTCCCTTTGACTTTACCCTCAAGTAAAGTCTTCAATAAGGTGTCATGTCTTTTAATGTTTCCAAAGTATTTTATTTGCCTGATCTTTATTTCTCTTAGTAGTTCCTTCTTCATAATAAGTGTTTTTAGTATCTCTTTATTTGTTTTCTTCTCTTTCCATGATGTTCTCCCTATTCTTTTATATACCCACATCTCAAAGGCATCAATTTTGTCTTCTAATATATATTGTGTATATAGTGTATATTATATCCAATTAAATCTAAAATAAATACAATTAGGTAATATAGTTGGTAATGTATTGAGAACATTGACTGTATTTGTCTTTTCTTTGATGCTACCATTCACCGAGCGTCAACTGATAAGTATTCTCAGTGATAAATATAAACATTCACTTTGAGTGAGATTTTCCGTCAAGTAAATTGGAGAGAATTGTTAGTGATGAAGTAAAAAAGAACAGCATGAAAGTATATTTTATTTTGAACGTGTCTAAAGATGGAAACCGGGATGACTGGAACAAAACAGTGTTGCCACTTTTGAAATTTAACTTCTTAAATTTAGATGTTTTGCTACGTCTAGATCTTAGAAATTGCTATCAAGATGTTATAGATAGTCAGAAGGCAGTAGACTGAATTTGAACAAGGTCCGTTCAGCTGGCACCTTTTTGCGCCGCAACGTGTTTATAAGTAGACCCTAATATCCTTGAAGTAATAAGGCTTAACGCCACGTACTAGTGTTAAAAGGTAGTAGTTTTCCAGCAATCTACATGCATGTGCAGTGTATGTTATTGTTGTTTGCGTTTCGATCGACCAGCTCTATTTATAAGACAAGAATTTACTTACGGTGGAAGTCTTGACTATAATCGTATCGTATTTTAGCTGAAATGTGTTGTCGAATTCGAAAAACCTATTGCTTTAAGCTTCAAGGCGAATAGGAGCCAGCTGAACAGATCTTGTTCAAATACCGTCTACTGTCTTCTGATTATTTTCTACAATTCCTAGATGTTTCCTACGTATGTTATTAATTTGCCTAGATGTCAGATCATATCTATTTTGTTGATAATAAATATTTTATTAACTGTTCTACGTATTTTCAAATGTATGTTTGAATAAAGAACTGAAAATAACAACACAAGAACAAGCCCACTCCGTATTCGTCATCTCGATACAATATATCAATATCATACATATAGACTATATCGTCGTCAGTTGTTTATGCAAGCTAGCGTTTGTTAAACACCTTAGGGGACCAGGGTGTGATTGATTGTATAGCATGTATACTCTCTTACGTTAATGAATGCTTTCCTGTTAGAAGTGTATGGATCGTTTAAAATTTTTTTTTAATATAGAAGCTAAATTACACAATATAGAAGTACCTATATTAGACAGTATGGAAGTAGCAAAATTACACAATATAGAAGTAGCTAAATTACACAATGTAGAAATCGCTAAATTACACAATATAGAAGTAGCTAAATTACACAATATAGAAGTAGCTAAATTATACAATATAGAAGTAGCTAAATTAAACAATATAGAAGTAGCTACATTATACAATATAGAAGTAGCTAAATTGTACAATATAGAAGTAGCTAAATTAAACAATATAGAAGTAGCGAAATTACACAATATAGAAGTAGCTAAATTACACAATATAGAAGTAGCTAAATTAAACAATATAGAAGTAGCTACATTATACAATATAGAAGTAGCTAAATTGTACAATATAGAAGTAGCTAAATTGTACAATATAGAAGTAGCTAAATTACACAATATAGTAGCTAAATAACACAATATAGAATTAGCTAAATTACACAATATAAAAGTAGCTAATGTCCTCTAACTGCCTTAAATGTTGGGATGTAGGACTGCCATGAAGGGTAGAACATAAGACTGTTAAGAATGTAGAGATATATAAGTGCTATGAATGTTGGGATGTAGGACTTCTATGAATATTGGGATATAGGACTTCTATGAATGTTGGGATGTAGGACTTCTATGAATGTTGGGATGTAGGACTTCTATGAATGTTGGGATGTAGTGTGATAGTATCTGGTTACGGAACCCTTCACAAACAGGGGGCTTCACAGTAAGAAACGAGAACCCTTCATAGATAGCGAGATATTGAGAGATATTGACGGCGTGAAATGCCACACATTGCATCTCTTGGGTAAATTTTGTCACCACGGACATCGCTGACACGCAATGAAAAGGTGTGTTTATCTAAAAACGTGTCAAGCGACGATAAAACACAAACGTGTGTTTTTATAAGAACGCGTCAAGCTATGATCAAGTGCAACGTTTGTTTACCTAAGAACATGTCAGATAATAGACAGACGGGAATCATACCAGGTAGAAGCTTTCTGGTTGGTCTGAGGCAACGTGGGTTTATTGTAACCAGAAGGATCAATTTCTGATTGGCCAGAGGTTTTCCTCTGGGGAAATGAAAGCTTTTGATTGGTTGGAAGTTTCTGGAAGTTTGGAGGAATTTAGGAGTGGAGGAGGAAAAGGATTGCATTATCGACTGCCGAGCAGGGCGGTCGCATTTCACTCCTGAGGAAGCAGTCCCCGGAGTCAGTTTCCAGGTCAGAGGTCAGTCTCTATCAGGCTTGTCTCGGACAGTCAGTACTTGTCTCCCAGGAGAGGCAAGTCCTAGTTAGTCTCGCAACAGTCAGAGTCAGATAGTTTGCCGGTGTATACTCTCTAAGACTTAGCTTATAACCCGAGTGAAGCAATTCCTGGATGTGTTAGCGTAATTTGTAATCTGAGACGATTATATTATTGCCCAGTTGCAGACAATTTAGCATTAGTCTGCAGAGTTGAGGACGGACTCGAATAAGACTAGATTGGGACTTGTGCCTTGTGTTTATTTGCCTCTCTTATGAGTATGATGCTATTAATTGATGTATATCAACTTGTGTAAAAAAACCTCATATTCTTGTGAAGGAGTGCTTTGGTTAACTGATTGATGTCGAGCAGTATTACACAGATTTAGACCTGGTCACAGCACCAGTATTCCAGTAAGTCCTAAAAGGCATTTTCTTCCGTCGCAAATTATTATGACGCTGCAGATCTTCTTTCTGTCACACTAGTCTGTCCAGGACAGACAGTCAACTATATGTTTTCGGTAACAAGTTGTTTCTGTCACTCATAAGTGTAGATCATGTTACTGTTACAGTAGGACTTCTATGAATGTTGGGATGTAGGACTTCTATGAATGTTGGGATGTAGGACTCTATTAATGTAGAACTGCTATGAATGTTGGGATGTAGGACTTCTATGAATGTTGGTATGTAGGACTTCTGTTAATGTTGAACTGCTATGAATGTATGGATGTAGGACTTATATTAATGTAGAACTGCTATAAATGTTGGGATGTAGGACTTATATGAATGTTGGGATGTAGGACTTATATGAATGTTGGGATGTATGACTTCTTTTAATGTAGAACGTCTATGAATGTTGGTATGTAGGACTGATTTATGACACTATCAACCTCTATTACTTCTTATGGGCAACTAATATCAATACATTTTAAAGCAAACATGTTATCCTTTTAAATCTGGATTGTACCCTGTGAGCATGCGCGTGAATACAAAATCCTCACATTTCCGCAACGTTCCCAAAGGATTCTTGCGAGTGAACGATCTCATCTCATCTTTCATTGACCTCTCCAATAGTGACGCCAGGAAAATCAGTGCTTAATGGGACCAATTGCTAGTCCTGTCACTCTGCCTCGCAACCCTAGAGATTCCCTGATGTGAAGTAGTTCTCCCTTAATGTTTTTATTCCATTCTGACCCATCTCCAACCGTTTAGTCAAGTGTCTGAAGGAGACATCAAACGTTGACCTTTTGCTAATCAATCAACGCTCGGTAACGCCTTTTTTTTTATCAGGAACATTCACAAGTATTTGTGACGTATGCTACCTTTTGTAACTTCCTTTATTGCTTTTACAATTGTGAACACTGGCAAAATAAACTCGATATATATATATATCAAGTAATAAATATGGACTGGATATAAACATTCAAAAAACAAAAACCATGATAATCAGCAAAAACACAGAAGAACAGGAGGTAAACATAAACATACAGGGAGAGAAACTACAACAAGTAAAACAGTATCAATATCTTGGACACATAGTCACAAATGATGGCAGATGTGAAACAGAAGTTAAAAGGAGAATAGGAATGGCTAAAAGTACCTTCAATGACATGAGGAAATTATTAATATCTAAACAAATTACAAACAAGTTAAAAATGAGAATTATAAAATGCTACATCTATTCCATATTAATGTATGGCTCAGAAACATGGACACTAAATAAACAATTAGAAGACAAAATTGATGCATTTGAGATGTGGGTATATAGAAGAATAGGGAGAACATCATGGAAAGAGAAGAAAACAAATAAAGAGGTGCTAAAAACACTTAATATGAAGAAAGAACTACTAAGAGAAATAAAGATCAGGCAAATAAAATACTTTGGACACATTAAAAGACATGACACCCTATTGAAGACCTTACTTGAGGGTAAAGTCAAAGGGAAGCGAGCAAGAGGTAGGCAGAGATACAAGTGGGAGAGTAACATTACACGATGGACAGGTTACAGTCTAGCAGAGTGCACCACCAAGACAAGAGACAGGAGATGTTGGAGATACGTTGCAGCCAACCTTCGTTGCGGAGACGGCACTTGATGATGATGATATATATATATATATATATATATATATATATATATATATATATATATATATATATATATATATATATATATATATATAATCATCATCAAGTGCCGTGCCGAATGGCGTTGGCGATCATATTTCTCCATGTACATCTATCTCTCATATATGTCATCATCTTTGATGTTGTCGTCAATCGAAGACATTTAGTCAAACTGACCAATATCTTTTCTCTAGGTTTTCCCCTTGATCTTTTCCCTTCTATCTTTCCTGTTGTCACTATATTATCAATGCCCCCACTTCTGATTATGTGCCCAATAAATGTTGACTGTCTTTTTCTTATATTATAAATGTATCTTTTCACATCCATCCTTCTAAGAGAATCTTCATTAGTAATCTTTGTTGTCCAAGGAATGAGTAACATTCTTCGAATAAACCACACTTCCACTGCCTCCAATGATTTTTGTGATGTCTTATTTATTGTCCCTTCTTCCCTTCCATAGAGTAGCACTGGTTCAACTAGCATTTTAGGACACGTTTTCTAGTATCCATCAATATGGACTTGTTGCATAGGATATTTTTCATTTTATGTAATGCTGCTTGTGCTTGTCCTATTCTGCTTATAATTTCGGTCTTACATTTACCATCTGAAGTTATTAATTTTCCTAAATATTTGAAACTATTCTCCTGTTTTGTTTTCCTCATTTAATACTTTTTTCTGTTTGGTGGGATACTGTTTCCTGATATTATGATTGTCTCTGTTTTTTCAATGTTTAAACTAAGTCCTTTTTGTTCACTATCTATCACCATCCTAATTAACCAATCTTTGAGATTTTATTGGCTTTCTGCTATCAACACAGTATCATCTGCAGATTGTAGATTATTGATATTGTGTCCTCTTATTTTACTGCCTGACATATTCTTAATGTATCTCAAGATATTCTCACTGTAAAGAGAAAATAAATCTGGTGACAATACACATCCCTTGCTTTATTTGTGTATACTTCCCAGTTATGTTATCCACTTTCATGGCTGCTTCTTGTTGTCAGTATATATTGCGCACAATTGTAAGATCTTTACTGTCCATATTAATATCTTCTAGCATTTTGATAATCTGGCAATAGAATGTGAAGAATATCGAACAATTAAACTTTCCTGTCAAATAACAACAATTTTGTTAAGCATTATTATGAGATGAACAAGACAGAAAATTAAAGAAGAAATAGCGAATGAACAATTTGGATTTGTTGAAGGGAAAGGAACACAATACATCATGTATAAATTAAGAACTTTAATTGAAAGATCACTAGAAGTTCAGAAAATTATATACGTTTTGTTTTATTGATTACACCAAAGCATTTGACAAAGTAAAACACGACCAGTAAAAACACACATACATACACACACACACACGTGTGTGTGTGTTGGGACAGAAATAACTGTGTCTGCATGCATTTTTTAATAAAAAAATTGCCCCGTATGGTGAGGTACGTTACTTCAAGCCGCAGACGTTGGTCTAATTTGACTATACAATAGATTTTTATCAGTCAATTAATAGAGGATTTCGCTGGGAAAATCACAATCTCCAAGGACATAGCTACATACCAGAAGTGTTTCGTCGTGTATTTGTCAATAATACAAATATATTGGCTCATCGGGGATAATTCTTCTAAAGGGACGCATTTGTTTTTAACATGATTTTCATTGGTCACTTTCTGTATACTGTGTGTCGACAGCTATTGACAAAGAGGGAAAAGTCACATGCGCCACAATAGAAGGATGATTCCCCGTTTAGGTCACATGTCTTATATGGTATACGGTTACGACTTCATCCAATTCATTAGAATCAGATGGCAATAAACCAATGAGGAGTTAGATTATGACCTCATCGATATTTAGAAGTGTACGATTATATAAATTAGAGTAAGCTTATACAAAGAAGACTTGTTGTATATAATGGCGTAATTATCAATTATCATTATTTTTGAAAGATTGTGCTTGCATATTTACAAGTTTCATTTCCAAAATGTTCAACTGAACAACGGACTGTTGTTCAGATAAACTCGCATGTTGCATTCATTGATCCTCCTGGTATAGTTACACCTAGATGTAAGATCTCGCCTGTGGGTGTTCATGACATACTAATGCAAAATTCGACATAATTTCTCTCAGTTTATGCCGTTTATCAAACACAAAATACATTTTGTTTTGTGGTCGTGGTATTTACATTATTTTGCATTTCTGTAACGACAAATTAGGTGAACTGCAGTAAAACATTATGTATCATATGTTACGTGACTATTTGAAAAAATATAAAGACGATTGAATATCAATTTTACGAGGAACAATACATATAAATGACGTTTCGACCAAAACACCTTTTTGAAATAATTTCTAGTGGCAGACTGTGCAGGAAGATACAGTTTTTTTTTGTTGCAATTCAGTAAATTTGTCCATTATTGAAATACAAGTAGGAGAAAGAGAGAATGATAGATACGTCGTATATCACAGTGACGGCTCTCTCTCTCTCTCACTCTCACACTCTCTTTTTATTTCTTTATCCAAATTCTGGTTTTAAAGTATTGATGTGGATGATAGCTCGTTCTACGCCCCTCCTTCTAGTCGACCACTTTGATAGTGAATCGAGTGTTCGCGTCATTAAGCACGAGAAGGTCTTTGGTTTGCGTGAGAGCAACGATTTTCCATTAACTTCCACCCAACACGGACACGATCCGGGTCTTTCTCTGGTCCTCGTCGGTCGCTCGCCAGTTGTAATTAATCAATTTTCGAGGCTGCTCACGCGGCCCGCGGATAAAGAACGCGCGGAGATGCCGAGATAAAAAAGGACATTACAACATGTTAAAGGATGCTTTATATTGCAACGTTTTGGGGAGGTAGCTACAGTTCATTAATAACTTGAAGCACGCGACTTAGCATCTTTGAACAGCGCTTTAGTGATATACCTCCATAGCAGCACGGCATTTACCTAGTTGACCTATATATAGAGATTGTCGCTCTTACAGACGTGCACATTTCAAGGTATAGGCATTTGAGGCGCTATATTATATCATATTTAAGTTTTGATTCTGTTTTAGAACTCGGTTGACATGTAGAGTTGTTAGTGCTTCCGTCTCACAGATTAAACTCAGTCGAACTTGGTCGTGGTACGAAAAATCATTGTCAGCACTCTACTGGCGGTAAAATTTGATGGTTGGTTGCTTTCTGATCCAGAAGTTCATGTACGCATGCTCTTTGATTCAGTGTCATTATGTAATATTTGCATGTCTTTGGGAGTTGTTGTTTTGTTCTGTATACTGTGTTCCAATTATTTGACCATGAGGCATGTTAGTAATATCTAGCACTGCGACTAATGAGGATATGGGATGGAGTTGGCCGTCCCATCCAGGGCCGGCCCTAACAATTGCGGGGCCCAATGCGAAAAGAATTGATCGGGGCCCAGTCTGGGTAGGGAAGAGGATAATAAAATAATTTCTAATATGAATTTATGGGCCTATGAAGTGCGGGGCCCATTTCGGCCGCATAGGTTGCAATGTCCTAAGAACGGCCCTGGTCCCATCCCATATAGGGTCAGTGACTCAAAGCCATGCTGAAGTCAGATGTATCAGGCCGAAAGTCGCAGATATCTCAGCAATGCTGTAAACCATGACACAACGAATTCCGTTCTCCGGACTACATTGCTGATCTGCAGTAGTTTGAGAACGAACGCAAAAGAAAAAAGAAACCTCCACAAAATGTATTTCTGTTCTCTGGGTTACATCCTACAGTAATATTATCCCCATAATATGCCGTCTCCGCAACGAAGGTTAGCTGCAATCGACCTAAAACATTTGCCGTCTCATGCTATTATGGTGTATGTACTCTGACTTACGTCCTTCCAGTGATTTTTCTCTCCCATTTGTATATATTGTCTACTAGAGTTGTCTTCCTTAAACCCGCTCCCTCCCTCACAATCCCTACTTGTAAATAAGTTCTTCAAGAAGGCATTATATCTTTTCATATGCACAAATACTTAATTTATTTGACCTTTATTTCATTTCATGTATCTTTATTTATAAGCAGTGCTGGAAATATAATAGAGTGTTTGTCCTGCTACACTAAACATGGAACACATTTTAGAACAAGGCAAAATAAGATAGAAAGTGGTTGGTTAATTGCGAATTAAAATATGCACACATAGAAGGGCTTCTGACATGACCCTCTATATTATAAGACTTACTGACTAATGGAAAATCATACCTTAATGACTTTTTTCACTACTCCCGCAATTTTTATTGGTCACCATGTGTATACTTTTGTGTATGAAAATCAAGGGAATAAGTAAATTATTAATTTCAGAAGGCTTCATTTCCCAATAGCCGCTAGGTCTAATTTTACCGATGATCACGCTACATTCAAGGGTCAAGGGAGAGAGCGAACTTAATCACATAGTATATCATACATAATGTGTTGTTGTTGTTATTTCGCTCCCCAGGAATTACTAGCTATTGGCTTTTACTTTCTATGTGAAATGGAATTCTTTCTATAGAACTTTATTTCACACTCAGAAGACTAACTCTCAGAGGTGTGAAATTTTTTGGAAAAAAAATCTACTTAGCGGGGTAAATTATAGGGTTTTTCTTTTGAAAAAGGTCTCCTACTTAGAGGGAGTAAATTATATATTTAAAAAAAAAAATAGTCTCCTACTTTTTCAGGGGGTAAATATTAGGGTTTTTTTTGGAAGAAAGTCTCCTACTTATAGGGTTTTTTTTGGAAAAAAGTCTCCTACTTACAGGGGGGTAAATTAAAGGGGGTTTTTTTGGGGGGGAAAAAATCTCTTACTTAGAAGGGGTAAATTATAGGGTTTTTAATGACTTTTCTATCTTTTGTTAATATGCAGAGTTGGAGTCACAGGCTTCTGTTTCCCTGCCAAACATCCTTTCCTGTCAGGTATCCTTTCCAACCGAGCCATAAAATATAGTCACTGGTATTGATAGAGCAGTCAGTTATGCATTCTCCACCATCCAAAGAGGCTATCCAATTAAGCAGGGTTAACATACTTTCCTGATTCTGGGCTTTCCCATGAAATTTTACGTCCTGCACAGATTGTTTTTTTTACCAAATACAGCTAATACCATGTTCAGATTTAGAGATAATGTTGACTATATTAATATGATGTGCAATGCTGAATTATCTAAATTTTGCACCACCAAGGGAAATGCAATTGTACAGATGAAATGATGTGGGGATTACACAAGAGAAAAACATCACTATATTGGCTTGTCATATGCTGAGAGTTTAATGTTGCATAGTGTCAGGTCCGATAGGCTAATAGTAAACCTTCAGACCTCAAGCATGCGATACCTAACGGTTATAATTTATATTTTGCCTCACATACGGAAGCAGGACCGTGTCTGCTATGATGAAAAAGAGGCGGCCGCATCATGCGGCATCAATCACATTATCGGGGGCGGTATTTAGAAGAAAAACAATTTAATGATGGGAGGGGCGAAATTTGGAAGATGTGCATCGTAGTGAAAAAATCTACTCACGCCCATGTACGGAAGGTATCATTAGCGGCAAACCGGATCAATCACCATGCAACAACAAAAAAAGTCTCAAAAGGCGTAGATGATTTTCTCCACTGTACTCGAGTTTTAAATACGTACTACGCCCCTCACAAAGGAGCCGGACGCCGCTTGCCAAGAGTACCACTTGTAGCACGTAACTTCGTAGATTCAAGCGACAGTCACCATGAAGCTTCTAAAACATCCACTTTGAAAACATTTCACAACTAGTAGAATTTGAACTCTCGATCTCTTAGCACACGGAGAGCAGCTTAATCCCCACTTTCCAGATATCCTTTGTCATGTAACAAGAAATCCCTTGTAAATGACAAGTCTGTATGAGGCTTATATTTTTGTGGAAATCTGACATCTCTTCACATACAATAAAATGTTCATGCGCTGTTATTAGGTTTCTTCTCAAATCATTGCATATCACTGAGATTTGGGATATTCGTGGCATGGAATAAATATCTGGACATCATTGAGATTTGGAAGATTCTTGGCATGGAATATATATCTGGACATCTCATAGATTTGGAAGATTCTTGGCATGGAATAAATATCTGGACATCACCGAGATTTGGGAGATTCTTGGTATGCAATAAGTATCTGGATAACCTCACCCTCCCCCACCTCCTTTTCCTAGTGCACAAAGGATAAAAGTACCAAACTGCATGTTGAGAGCGATAAACAGTATCCACAAAACTTCCTTGGGATCAAGTTCATCTTTACATTCGGTCTTGTAATCAATACTATCTTAGAATGATTTTAAAACAATACAAGTATCTTAATAATCGCATCGACGAGACTTAAAATGAACGATTTCTATGCTATTGACGTATGCTTACTAAATCATATGGGCGCAGAACATATTGTACAGTATGTACATTTGATGTGTCGCTTTGTTATTTGTAGTTTATGAGTTTACCTTTGCTACTGTAGTTATCGATTTATACTGATTACTGGACAAATGCAGATATTATAAGAAAAATATAATTATAGTAAAGCAATCAGCCACAAAGACATAAAATGTTTATAATTGAAACCCAAATAGGAATCAATCGAGTACTCTAGATTGTTGAAGGCATTAGACGGAGTGAATATCGCAAACAACTCATTTGTAAATATTTAATTATTCTTTATCTGAACTAATATGAAAACACCATATCTCTTATTTTCAAGCGGTTCAGAACAGTCCAGGATCGTTAACAGATGTAATCTTATACAAATACATTCAGTACACACGCATCTATTTTAATAGTCAATTCAACAAATAACTTTGTTGTAGTCTTCTGTGTATTTTGAACAACATGACGTTTTACACTAATATTTTTGCTGAAATCATTGTCAGATAACATCTATGAAATACAGAATAAATATAATTTATCAAGACGCAAATGAACATGCTTGTTTAAATAGTAATAAATCACAAAATATATGCATAAATAATAAGTGAATTACGTGCAAACATGCTACGTATTGAAGTTAATCGTATTTTACTTATGCATATATAAGCAACTGTTTTCTTCTTAAACTGATATAGTGCCAAATATTAACATTGAATGTTTCATAATATCTGTCACATTGACATTTGTTTTATCGAAATTTCTCCAATAGTAATTTAGTTATATTGTTCACGTGGGCATTCATTTCTCAGCTTAATATATTGACTAATATATTTCTATTAGTGTTTTCAGTGACAGAAGTTTGAACGTGTAAGGTCAACGTTACCAGAAGCAGAGTTTCTAGAAGGAAAATGCATCGATAGTATTAATGCAACAGTTTGCTAGCTCCACCAGACAGAGCTTTGTTCTGGAATACCCATGGGTTGTTGAAAAATGGGGAAGACTTTTAAATAATAAATGTAGACAATTTTCGATTCACATGAAGAGAAAGTTGAAAGGCAGATTCTGTTTCAAGGAAGAAAAATACTACGGAAGACTACTTGGCAGGAAGCGAGTTAAAGAAACTAGATCACGAACGTGAAATAGAAATAAACACGCTGAAGTTACACATTCACTAATTGATCCGGCATTTCTACAGCAGCATTTCTTTTCAGCAGGGCTTCTCAAAGTTAGCGATATCGCTACCCTTCTCCCATTTGGAGGATGATAAGACATTTAAGGAAGGCGTTAGACAGATGAGGGGAAATATGTTGGGAGTTTAAGACACACTCAGCCAATCAAAAAGGAACGAAAAGATTGAAGCTGCTAGTAAGACAAAATCATTCTATTCGAATGATTATAATCGACCTCTAACTAGCCAGGACGGACTCTACTTCTGTTTAGGTACGACATTTCATTGAATTAAAATGTAAATAAGCCATTGCGCAATATGTGACTACATCATCGTTATATAAATTTTACAAAGGATTATAATTTGTGTATTGCCTTTGTCCTTGATGTTTTATTGGTTGCTTGGTGTAATAATAGAGAAAATCAAGAAGCAAAATAATTATAAAATGTGGTGATTTGGTCAATATATATGAAATTGGTCAATATATATGAAAAGGTGCATTAGCTTTTAATATACGAAATGGGTCGCAGATCTATAGAATAAATACGAAATGTCAGAAGATAGGAACAAGTTCACGAAATATTTATTTAGATCCGTGATTTTCAACATTGTTCTTCAAATCACTCCTCCCCGGGCTGAGTAGAGAAATTAGCCTTGGGAAATGAGATGGAGCGCATCTGAACCACACAAGGACATGTGTAGCAACGACCGTGTGAGCAACGAACAGTACCAAAATGGTCATGGTGCAGAGGACCTGAGGTGGTTGTGGACCAAGATTTCCTTCAGATTTTTGTCGTGCCTATAGGCTACCAGAGGTAAGTTGGGGAAAGCGGCACGGGTGTCAGAATCAGACTGGAGAAGGGAATAATGTTTAAGTAGGATGCGACGGACAGTCGAGTTATGGGGATGGAAGGTAAGAACAAGTTTAACCCTATCAGAGGAGGAGGAAGAACACTGGGAATTATTCAAGGTATCAAGGCGAGATAGCTGGCGTACACGTCCGTCTACGAAAGAACTCGATCATCTCAGAGGATTTGTAGAGAAAGTCGTCGTCATCGCTATCTAAGCGACGAAGGCGAAGAAGTTCTGAGTAGGGTAGAGAGTTGCGACAGGCGGGAGGTGTAGAGCAAAAAGCCATGTGCATCAGTAGGTTTGTAGTAGACGGATGTGCTGAGGTAAGGGGGATGAATCGTAACAATGATGTCCAGGAAATGGACAGAGGTGGTGGAAATGTTAGATGTGAATTTAATAGCGGGGTTGAAATTATTAATGAAGTTGATGAAGCGAGACAGTTCTGTTGTTGTTATGTCAGTAATACCTATCCAATCATCAATGTATCTGTGAAAAAGAGATGGGAATGGGCCATTGTAGGTCGACCAAACTAGATGTTCTAGATGTCCCATGAAAAGACAAGCATAGCTAGGTCCCATCTTGGTGCCCATAGCAACACCACTGATCTGATCGAAAACATTTCCATCGAATTCAAAAGAGTTGAGTGTGAGCACCAGTTCAGCAAGGCGGATAAGAGTGGAGTAGATACAGAAGGATGTGAACTGTTGTCCAGAAAGAACTGCAACGCCCTGAGACCATCGGCATGTGGTATTGAAGTGTACAGAGAGCAAACATCAAGCAAGAACAGACGATAGGTACGGTCAGAACATAAATGTACAGAGGAAAAAATAGTCAGGACATGCTTGGTGTCTATCAAGAATGAAGGCAGTTCTTTGACTAAGGGCTGAAAATGCTGTCGAGATACGCTCAGTCGGACAAGAGCAAGCTGAGACAATAGGTCTGCCTGGATTCAATTCCCTGTGGATTTTGGGCAGCATATAGAAACATCTTTTATCGATGCAAAGAGCATTGACAGTGGTGGGAAGGTGGTTGTCACGGATGCGGGTATTCACAGTGTTGTTGACCACTTTCTGGTTGTTGACCACTTTCTGGTTGTTGACCACTTTCTGGTTGTTGACCACTTTCTGATTGTTGACCACTTTCTGGTTGTTGACCACTTTCTGGTTGTTGACCACTTTCTGGTTGTTGACCACTTTCTGGTTGTTGACCACTTTCTGGTTAGATACCGTCGAGTCTGATGTGCGATCAGTGTAGAAAGAAGGGTTGGAGAGTTGTTGGTGGCCCTCCTGGAGGTAAAGGTCCTTGCGCCACACAACAACGGCTCCACCTTCATCTGCTGGTTTGATGACAATATCATCCTGGCGGCGAAGATTCGCCAAGGCACGAGATTCGTCAGGGGTGTTGTTGGAGCGTTTGATGCTATTGTGATGAAGTGATTCGAGGGTGTTCTTGATGTAAAGATCAAGAGCCTCGGATGCACCAGGTTTAGGAGTCTAAGAATATTTCTTTTGTTAACATCGAGAGAACAAATCATCAGTGGCAGATGACTCTTTGCCAGAGAAATAATAATGCAGCTGAAGACGACGATGGTAACGGTGTGGATATCCTGAAGAAGCGAGTGTTGATCATATGCAGGACGGAGAGGGACGAACTTGAGGCCCTTGTTAAGGACAGAAATATCACTGTCAGAGAGACTCAGGTTAGGAGGAATGCAGACCACCCGGATATTAGTCGTATTGAGACAAGGCAGAGGTAAATTAGATGCCACAGTAGGTCTAGAACAGGGAAAAACAACGTGAGATGTGGAGTGGATGGAATTAAGTTTATTGTGGTGATGATTGCACATAAACTTGTAAAAAATAAGTAAGGGGGGAAAACCAAGATTCAAGGAAAATAAACAAAGTCCCATTTTTTGAATAATCGAAAAGCCCCAGATTTGGGGGAAAAATTTCAGGTGTGACAACGCTGATCTAATGTAAAACATGTCTATTATTACCTAATCATGGATAAAAAAACGGACAACTGAAGTTTTTCTTGGAAAATAAAAGGACCCTGGTTATGGAGAAAATGAAGTTTTGTTGGACACAGGTGAAATCACTACATAGAACATGTCCTAACTGAATGCAATCCGTTCTTGGTGATACTGGCTAACATGGACAAACTTGTAGCAGAAATTTAAGTACAGGGTAGACGAGAAAACGTATCCGCTGCTTATACTCTTACGAGGGCTAGGTGATTTGTTGATTGAGTTATGCACCATTCACTATTTTAAATAATTCCATGTAAAATGTATACTCGAAATGAAGAAAAAATATAAAAATGATTCACATGTTATACCTTTTCATGATATTTTTATTTGATAATTACTGGGAAAGTAGATCCATTTCTGTATTTCGTCAGTGCACAGAAATGGTTACGTTTGTATGGTGTGCATTATCAAAATACCCGTCAGAGATATATAGAAGCTGATCATTAGCTGTTTGTGAAACCAGTATGTCCAAGAACTAGAGATATAATGATCTATATCTAGGAAATATGTATCTTGTGTCCAATTTTTGTGGCACGCTTGCAAACATTATAATATATCAGATATGTCCATCTACCTGACGTATCATTTTATATAATGTTGTCATCATTGTCACTATGTAAGTCTATCTGTGCTGTGCAAGTTGTCCAGCCTCTTACTGTGGCATGTTCAGGTCCTCGATGTCTTTTGTCCATCATAGTCTAGGTCTGTTTCTTTTTCTTTTTCTATTCTTCTTCTTCTGCTTCTTTCGTTCACTTGAAACATATTCACTTGTCTATATCTGTAATTCTGTCTCCTGAATAAAACTCACTGTCTTTTGTAGTTCATACAGTGTCCCATAGAGCTTTGATTCCAGTGTTGTTTCCTCTGGCCAATATGTCTGCCTCAGCGTTTCATGCTCAGAACACTTGAAGTATATGTTTGGCATTCTGTGCTGCCTGTCCACATGTACACATGGCCGTGTTGCCAATCTTGAGCTTTGTATTCAAGTGACTGCGGAGTCGGTTGTGTCCCGTTCTGAGGCGCAGAATTATAACTTGTTCTGATCTGTTCATAATGTGATAGTCATCTTGTGTTGGTGTTTGTGGCTTTCTAATTGACTTGATCATCTGTATTTTCTGATGGTAGATGATTGGTATATCTGGTTGGTATTCGGCAGCACCTTCCTTAGCCAGTTGGTCTGCTTTTTCATTTCCAGGTATTCCACAGTGAGAGAGTATCCACTGCATGGTTACCCTATACTGGTAAGACAATTCGCTAAGTAGTTTTTTCAAGTCTGTTAGTTTTCCAGACTGGAGAGATTGAAGCACTGACCTTGCATCTGTCAGGAATACCACAGGCTGTTGGTCAGAGTTGGAGTTCAGCAGTTTTTAAGCTGCCATGCTAATTGTATGAATTTCTGCATCATAATTATTGCAGAACTTCCCTGTCGGTGTTCTGACTGTATCTCTAGGCTTCTGTGGATATTCTACATATACACCTGCACGTCCATTCCTCACTGCATTCTGTGCTGACACATCTGTGTATACTCTGACCCATATATCTTGTGGACATTCCTCATCCAGGAAACTGAGGTTACTGTCCTTCACTGCACACTGGTCTTTTTCTATAACTTTACCCTCCTTGATTAATCTTTCTAAACCATTGTGTCCTTTTATGTCCAAAATATGTTTTCTTACGTTTTTGATAATTTCGAGGAACCATTCATCTACTATGTTCAGATCTTTCCTGATGTTTGCGCTTGTTCTTCTTTCTGTTCATGATATTCATAGGACCTTTCTATACCATTAAATTTCAAATGTCGATATTTTCCTTTCCTTTGCGAATGTTATTACCCACGTCTCAGAACCATATGTTGTCACTGGGATAAAAATATAGCTTCTTAATAGTTGTAACTTTGTTTTTATTTTTGCCCCGTGTCATAGATTGTTAATCAGCGATTTTTTGTGTGAAACATTTACTGATCTTGTTCTGATCTCTGCTAAACAATCTCGTGTGGATCTGTAATTGGTATATGTATATATCAGATGTTTAGACAAATAACAACGGCGGTAATTATGGTGGACTACTCCTCAGTTTGATTTTGTGCTTCAATTCTGAGTTTGTTCGTATTTTCTTGATAATATGTTGGTCGAAACGTCAATGTTGTGCATTGTTCTACTTAAAATAGTTATTTACCATTTTTTCAATATTTATTCACCAAACGCTGTACCGTCTTACTACAGTTCCATGATCACTCAATGTTGATATACAAGTAAGCAATAATTCTTGAGACAAAAGAGAATTGAACCAGTCCGTTCTAACGTCACCGAATCACCTGGTAAGTAAGTAATAGCACACCTACATAACAGAATATCTCGGGTACAGTTGGATGGCTAAAAGAACAAGAATGTCCTGCTGTGTTATGGGTAGGGGGTTTCTTGTTCCCTGCACTGTTTCTAGTTGCAATTAGTAATATCACTGCTCTCCTTATGGCGTAAATATGACACTATACACTATTGACCTGGTACAAGGAACAACATGCAACAATTGCTACGAAACAGGTACAGAGATATATAGGTCTTGATTAGTACATGAGTCAACAGATAGTATGTCAACATTAAGGCAATTAAATGCAGCGATACTCTCTGTACTCTCTAACCAAAACAAAAGTATGGTATCATTAAGATAAATGGAGAACTGAAGGAAGACAAATACATAACCTCGGCACACAACTTGCAGTATGCATGACATATGTAAGAACAACACTGCAAGTTCTCTAGTCTGGAAAAAAACAACTGTCAGTCTTCAAAATGCTACTGACCAGACTAAGCAGTCAACGCGTAAGATGTAGTGAACAACATCACTCAGTGAAATACATACAAACGATGTTCTGGTGATAATCAACTGTATGTACCAACGAACTGCCAGTAGAAATGGATGATTACAGAAACCAGAAAGTCACTAATAAAAGATCACCAAGTTATGAACAAGCCAGAGCTTGTTGGCGTTCTACGCTTCAGAACAGTACACAACCGACATTGCAGCCATACAGATAAAAGAAAAATAGACTAACAACACAGCAATATGTACAATTGGACAGTCACCCCCAGACCGCAGGGCAGTGGATCTTCATAACGTAGTGGTTAAACTCTTCGCCTTGTGCTCAAGATGTAGAGGATTCGAATTCCGCTTGTGACGTCTTGTATACATAGTGGATTTTGTTAGAGATCCCTGGGGATAATTGATTAAAGCTACGGAGATGCCTGCTACGAGTGACACTTTTGGAAGGACAAGTGTTGTTTCGTTGAGATTATTGGAATACATATGTGAAAATCCGGGTACAATAAAGTTAATCTGCCACACCTTTTGAGCCTGTTTAAAAGATATTTCAAGAATGTCCCAAATGTGAAATGATGGAACAAACACACTGGCTCAGAGAAATAACCTATACAGCCCTCTAAAGTTTATAGCATAGATAAAACCATAGCTCAATCCGGTCGTACGAAAAAAAAAGAAAAAAAAAAGAAAAAGAAGGATCTCATTATGAAAACATGTCATAAACAAGGACAATTGAAAACATAGCTCGCTTCCGGTTTGCACCCAGGCCTATATTCCAGTGGCGCACCTTGTCCAACTGTCGAAGTCAAGAGCTAAGCTCAGTCAATAATAATAAGAGCAATTTCTCTAATTTTCGAGAGGTAGACATGATGTATCCCTGGGACCCACCAACAACTGATACATTATAGTCTTAGTGTCGCCTGCTTACCGCCTCCTGTCAGGTAGGAGCGCCAGTTGGCTTGCCCTTAAACATCTTCTGTCAGATCTACCTATGTAACACAGTCCATTGGACCATTAAATTCAAACGGTGTCAAGCGTTTATTTGTAAATTAAGCACTTACATTATATATTATATGTTCTTTTTTTAAACACATTCTTTCTCTCTCTATTCTTGTCTCTATCATTCCTCTCTCTCTAATCGTCTCTCTCTCTCTCTCCTCTTTCTATTCCAGTGAGTGATTATAAGAACAATGTAATATCAGAATGAAAATTAAGGGCTTACAAATGTACTGGACTTAAGTTTTGATCAAAACCAATGTCACCGAGGCTATGACAGATTATAAAGTACCGTATTTCTTTCAGAGGTTAGAGAAATAGTAAGCATACTCAAAGCCTCTGTAGGTAATAGCTGTACACATGTCTCAACCACGAGTACAATCAGCATACTCAAGCCTCTGTAGGTAACAGCTGTACACATGTCTCATCCACGAGTACAATCAGCATACTCAAGCCTCTGTAGGTAACAGCTGTACACATGTCTCATCCACGAGTACAATCAGCATACTCAAGCCTCTGTAGGTAATAGCTGTACACATGTCTCATCCACTAGTACAACCAGCATACTCAAGCCTCTGATTGTCTCATCCACGAGTACAATCAGCATACTCAAGCCTCTATAGGTAACAGCTGTACACATGTCTCATCCACGAGTACAATCAGCATACTCAAGCCTCTGTAGGTAACAGCTGTACACATGTCTCATCCACGAGTACAATCAGCATACTCAAGCCTCTGTATGTCTCATCCACGAGTACAATCAGCATACTCAAGCCTCTGTATGTAACAGCTGTACACATGTCTCAACCACGAGTACAATCAGCATACTCAAGCCTCTGTAGGTAACAGCTGTACTCATGTCTCATCCACGAGTACAATCAGCATACTCAAGCCTCTGTAGGTAATAGCTGTACACATGTCTCATCCACGAGTACAATCAGCATACTCAAGCCTCTGTAGGTAATAGCTGTACACATGTCTCATCCACGAGTACAATCAGCATACTCAAGCCTCTGTAGGTAATAGCTGTATACATGTCTCATCCACGAGTACAATCAAAATACTGAAAGCCTCTCTAGGTAGCCAGTTGTGCGCATGTCTCACCCACTGCTACAATCAACATACTCAAAGCTTGTGTAGGTAGCCAGTTGTGCACATGTGACACGGACTAGGAAAATCAGCATACTCAAAGCTTTTCTAGGTAGCCAATTTTTCACATGTCACACGGACTAGAACAATCAGCATACTCAAAGCTTTTGTAGGAAGCCAATTTTTCACATTATATATTATATGTTCTTTTTTTAAACACATTCTTTCTCTCTCTATTCGTGTCTCTATCATTCCTCTCTCTCTAATCGTCTCTCTCTCTCTCTCTCTCCTCTTTCTATTCCAGTGAGTGATTATAAGAAAAATGTAATATCAGAATGAAAATTAAGGGCTTACAAATGTACTGGACTTAAGTTTTGATCAAAACCAATGTCACCGAGGCTATGACAGATTATAAAGTACCGTATTTCTTTCAGAGGTTACAGGAATAGTAAGTATACTCACAGCCTCTGTAGGTAACAGCTGTACACATGTCTGATCCACGAGTACAATCAGCATACTCAAGTCTCTGTAGGTAACCAATTTTTCACATGTCACACGGACTAGAACAATCAGCATGTCACACGGACTAGAACAATCAGCATACTCAAAGCTTTTGTAGGTAGCCAATTTTTCACATGTCACACGGACTAGAACAATCAGCATACTCAAAGCTTTTGTAGGTAGCCAATTTTTCACATATCACACGGACTAGAACAATCAGCATACTCACAGCTTTTGTAGGTAGCCATTTTTTGCACATGTCACACGGACTAGAACAATCAGTATACTCAAAGCTTTTGTAGGTAGCCAGTTGTGCACATGTCACACGGACTAGAACAATCAGCATACTCAAAGCTTTTGCAGGTAGCCAATTTTTCACATGTCACACGGACTAGGACAATCAGCATAGTCAAAGGTTTTGTAGGTAGCCAATTTTTCACATGTCACACGGACTAGAACAATCAGCATACTGAAAGCTTTTGTAGGTAGCCAATTTTTCACATGTCACACGGACTAGGACAATCAGCATACTCAAAGCTTTTGTAGGTAGCCAATTTGTCACATGTCACATGTCACACGGACTAGAACAATCAGCATACTGAAAGCTTTTGTAGGTAGCATATTTTCACATGTCACACGGACTAGGACAATCAGCATACTCAAAGCTTTTGTAGGTAGCCAATTTGTCACATGTCACATGTCACACGGACTAGAACAATCAGCATACTGAAAGCTTTTGTAGGTAGCATATTTTCACATGTCACACGGACTAGAACAATCAGCATACTCAAAGCTTTTGTAGGTAGCCAGTTGTGCACATTCACACGTACTAGGACAATTAGCATACTCAAAGCTTTTGTAGGTAGCCAGTTGTGCACATGTCACACGGACTAGGACAATCAGCATACTCAAAGCTTTTGTAGGTAGCCAGTTGTGCACATGTCTCATCCACGAGTACAATAAGATTCATATGGTACAGATAAGGCGTTCACAATTCACATATAATCGAAAGTCGAATTAGTTAGGACTACTACTACTACTATTCGCTAAACCCATTGTTACCTTTCAGCGTCAGAGATAGAAGAGTTTTCTGGAAATGACACTCGTGTGTGATGAGTATATTGTGGAATTTGTCACTCCTTTATGTCGGTGATTCATCATATTTGTGGTCAGTCTCTAGATCTGCCTTCACTGTATCTGTGTAGCATAGCGTGCTGTGGTAGCTCTCTGGTGGTAGTCTGCTGATGAGTGCAAACCATTTTTATCTAGTTAGTTAGTTAGTCGTTGGATCATCGTCATGCACTCCGGACAAGTCCATAGGTGCTCAGATCTTTCCTTGAGTGTATCCGCCATTACACGTTGACTGACAGTCCCAGTACGTTGTTGATTGACCATCATTCTTTTTCGCCCACGAAAACTCTCCTTTCTAGCGACACCACATTTCAAACCAAGTTCCTTTATTCTAATCATGGAACAAGAGTATCGTCACTTATACAGTCATTTGTTCGTGCGTTTTCACGTAGGGCATTCAAAATGTCTGCTCGATCCATCGCTCCACCAACAGCCGTAGTAGCAGCGTGGGCGGCCAACCTATCTGCTCTTTCATTACCTCTGACTCCCGCGTGTCCCATTTTTATCTGTTTTCTTTTAATATATTCCAAGATTGGGGTGGTGCCAATTATTTGTCTAATGTCCTCATTCCTCACTCTGTCTCTTAGCGATATTCTTAGGACTCTAGTGAATTTGAAAAAAAAAGCAATTACACTATCTCCTCTAGCAGATGTCGAAATGTCTGAATACTTATGGTTTTTGTGGTTTCTGGTTGAATATGATTCACAAATTGCCCTGCGGTTGACCAGTTCTACCGATATCACCATTTACTACTATTTTTTTAAATACCAGCTTACATGTGTGTAGGTTCGTGGATATGACTGATCAAGTAGGGGAAGTGGGGTTTAGGTAGTTTCCCTAGAAAAGTGAAATCATTCTTCTGTAATTTGTGATGTTCATCATTCTGAAAAGTCCTGAGACCAACGGGAATTGAACCAGTCCGTTCTAGCGGCACCGAATCGCCTGACAACTAGAATAAACGGGATTTTCCGTACTTGACTAACCGCAAATCCCAAAAAATATGCGACTTTTGTCAAGACATTCGAACTGTGTACGCAAGTCACTTAGAACGGACCAATCGCGAACGTACTATTACAATAACAACTAATATTCCGTACAAGTATAGAAGTATCCCCAGTAACACAAACAAATAACATCCGTAATCGTTCCTTCTTTATACTTCTTCTTCATATACCTTTCCTTGACCCCCCTTCAACCTCATCGTTATATACCTTTCCTTGATCGCCTACAGAAATCTGCTTTTTGAAAACGACTAGGGTCTAGAGGGGGGGGATTAACTTAATGTTTACACGGTTTTTTATTCTCTTGTTGTACCCTCTGTTTTATCTACTGATTTACTACATTTTAAATAATAAATATAATGTTCTAGTTTCGTATGGAAAATTGCTTGTCTCCCTTCAAAATTACTCCTTATATACCTTTCTTTGATCCCATTCAAATCCACAAAGATTTCTTTGATTTTCTTCAAACTCACTCCTTTTTATAACTTTCTTTGACCCCCTTCAAACTCACTCCTTTTTATAACTTTCTTTGACCCCCTTCAAACTCACTCCTTATATACATTTCTTTAAACCCATTCCCTCACTCATTGTATATTTTCTTTGACTTTCTTTAAACCTATTCCTTATATAAATTTCTTTGACCCCTTCAAACTCACTTCTTATATACATTTCTTTGACTTCCTTCAAACTCACTTCTTATATACATTTCTTTGACCCCTTCAAACTCACTTCTTATATACATTTCTTTGACTTCCTTCAAATTCACTACTTATATACATTTCTTTGACCCCTTCAAACTCACTTCTTATATACATTTCTTTGACCCCTTCAAACTCACTTCTTATATGCATTTCTTTGACCCCTTCAAACTCACTTCTTATATACATTTCTTTGACTTCCTTCAAATTCACTACTTATATACTTTTCTTTGACTTCCTTCAAACTCACTTCTTATATACATTTCTTTGACTTCCTTCAAATTCACTTCTTATATACATTTCTTTGACTTCCTTCAAACTCACTTCTTATATACATTTCTTTGACTTCCTTCAAACTCACTTCTTATTTACATTTCTTTGACTTCCTTCAAATTCACTTCTTATATACATTTCTTTGACTTCCTTCAAATTCACTTCTTATATACATTTCTTTGACTTCCTTCAAATTCACTTCTTATATACATTTATTTGACTTCCTTCAAACTCACTTCTTATTTACATTTCTTTGACTTCCTTCAAACTCACTACTTATATACCTTTCTATGACCCCCTTCAAACACACTTCTTATATACCTTTCATCCTCCTTCAATTTCACTCCTTATAAATCTTTCTTTTACATATTCAAACTCATAGATATTGGTTCTTTTATCTACCGAAAACGGATGTGTCGGGTTATTGGCACAAATAAAACGGCGACACAACGCAGTTCCATTCTCTGGACCACATCCTTCTGGAAATCGAATAGTACTATGGTCCTGCTACAAGAGAAACACAGCGGGAGTTTGAGAATGAACGATAAATCGAATACCTACATTTCACACCACCCTTGGACATCGATGTGGACATAAAGTGGTCAAATAGCCCATTCTGAGCGATCTACACTAATCTATCCCAGAATAAAAGTAGAAATCTGCAGTCGGGAACAAATGATACCTAATTTAAACAGCACAAGGAACTTCTGCATTTTCGAGTATAAATAGTACAAATAGTTACTGAGATGTCCGGATTTGTATACTTGTGCGTCAGTGACACAAATTCAACACACCACTTCCTCGATTCAGTTCTTTATTTCACGTACTCACCATTCTGAGCTAATCACATGGAACGAATACTTGCATTATTCTCATCCCCATGTCTCAAAAACATGTGTCACGATATTACCTAATCTGAGAGAGAAACAGATACTAGTAAAAATGTAAGTAGATGACTAAGAAGGTTGTACATGATGTTTGTTATCCCTTATTCTGATAAGCAGCAGTAATTTGAGAACGAAAACAGAAGAAGATACTACTCTCCATAATCTCCACTGTGATGAAGCCTTCTGAAAACCCATGTCTGAATTGCTGGACGGGAATTAGTCTTTTCGATGCTACATGCCTCACCATCACAAGAAAGTCACATGACAGTTCACTCTGAAGATTGCCCAGCTTGTGGCACTGAATCATACAGCCACATTGCATTAAATCTGGAATTTTCAATAGCTGAAGATAATTTACCCATCAAAATTAGTAGCACCAATCTTTAAGAAATCAAAACCGCACCACTTGGTTTATGGAACAATATCGGCAGAATTGTAACTACCTCGGCGTTTTAACTTCACCATATCATTTAATTCACATCACATTACCCCACATTACCACACATTACCACACATTACCCCACATTACCCCACATTACCTCAAATTACCTCACATTACCTCACATTACCCCACATTACCCCACATTACCACACATTACCTCACATTACCCCACATTACCTCACATTACCCCACATTACCTCACATTACCTCACATTACCCCACATTACCTCACATTACCCCACATTACCCCACATTACCTCACGTTACCCCACATTACCCCACATTACCTCACATTACCTCACATTACCTCACATTACCCCACATTACCCCACATTACCTCATATTACTACATATTATCTTAAAAAAGATTTGCCGTCTTTTGTGTATTAAAACGTCATGGATTTATAGTAGGGAATTTAAGGGATAAATCAACCAGTGTAGGGTAACAACCCTAAACAGGAAGTAGGTGGCTGGGGTAACACAGGGCAAAATGTCAAGAAATACAAAAATAGGTAGGTGTGTTACCAAAATTAAACATAAAACAACTTAACAACGAGATACAGAGACAGACGACGTTTCGACTATAAAGCCTTCATCAGGACAAACAAATGACCACAATAAAACAAGTCTTACATGGAGACAAATAGGGTTATAATGAGGACAATAGCAGATAGGTAATTTATAGTAGGGAATTGGGTCTGTGTGGTTGATCTGAATTCCTCACAGTTCTGGATTTTTTTTTCTTTCGTTCGCTCCATTGTAACCAGCACGGATATCCGTGTGATTTCCGCCGGGAGCGAGATTACGTTGTGCCACCGTTATGCGCCTTGTAGGCCTAGCACATCCGATTTCGGCATGCCTTGACAATTCGGGTGGGCTACCCTAGCCTATGACAGCCTCCCTATCTGTCGCCAGGCACACATGTGTGTGGTGACTCTTTGCCCAGATGATTTTTGCTCACGTCTGTCTCGCACGAGGTGTTCCACTGTCTATGAATTTGCCTCGTGTAATTGGACGTACTGTGCCTGTGCCCATCGGGTACTGAACCGTTTCTCATCTGTAAGCCTGGTTCCTTAAGAGGAAGAACTCAACAGAAGAGTTGGACCCTGGCTCTTTCGCCCTCTTTGGATGACTTGTACTGCTGTTGTCAAGGACATGTGTAAAATAACTCCAGTATCAATTATAGAGTCTCATTTGGGGAGTGTGTGTGTGTGTGGGGGGGGGGGGGAGTTTCAAATGCTACTCTATTTGACTTTTTCCTTGATTTTTATTGATTACTAGATTAGTTCGGATCCCGTCGGGACGAAATTTATTCGGCTGCTTAACCTGATATGCCTCACATTGCCAACGTGCATGCTAACCCGGTTGGCTAATGGAACAAAAGCGAGTATGATATCATAAAGTCCATAACCAATTCATCGAATACAGTCCATAATCAATATTTTATGAATGAATACATGCAAATATTGCGGTGAAAGCCAAACCGCGTGTTCGCCATCTTTGTTGCCGAAATCCATTGATGTTAGCCAAACTCAGATCGAAAGACTAGATAGAATCCAGAATGCAGCAATGCGTATCATACTGGGATGCACAAGAGACACATCGACAAGAGCTATGCGATACCTACTTGACTGCCCAACAGCTGAGCATAGATTACAGTATTGCCGTACACGGGCGTACCTTCAAATATATGCAGATAAGGCACACCCGTTGCATTCCGAAATACAGAAAGTTAAAGGCAGCAGACTCAAGAGAGTGGGTCGTGGATGGGACGTGCTGAGGATGTCATACAAAGCGTGTGCAGATTGCATGATATGGCAGCAGGTGCGGAATGGATAGGTATACCCACAGATATCGAAAAATGTTTGAGAGTAGTAATATCACTTAGCAGGGAATGCAGAGAACGGTGTCCCACAGCTGTGGAGAAAGAAGTGCAGGCTTTAATCTGTGAGAATACTAAAGAGGGGGATGTGATTATATACACTGGTGGATCTGTAATTAGGCATGTTCGCAGTACTTGGGCCTTTACAGCTCAGTGCGCAGGTAAAACGATCAAGGAGGAAAGTGGTGCCTTTGCGGTCACTACGAGTAGTATGACGATGGAGACTATGGCGGTGACCAAGGCATTTGAGTGGCTACGCACACAGAAGGTAACGCAGATCTGCATCTTGAATGACTCTATGAGTATGATTAAGAAGGTACAAGTGGGTCTCGTTCGCGAATAGTGGATTGAGACCTTGAGAAAGGCGAGCTTGAAAGTGGTTACATTTATTTTCGTGCCGGGACATGTTCGACATACTGGGCGTTCGAGGCAATGAAAGAGCGGATCAACTGGCATCGTGCGCGAATATGGCACAGGGCGATGGGGCAATGGATCGCGCTGACGTTTTGAACTCCTTAAGAGATATAACACGCGAGTGATTCCTTTTCAATGGCTAGGATTAAAGATCAGGGATTGAAATGCGGTGTTGCTAGAGGTGAACATTTTGGAGGGCGCAGAAGAATGATGGTCAACCAGCATAGGACCGGTACTGTCAGCAGAAGTGTAATGGCGGATACACTTAAGGAGAGATCGGAGCAACTATGGGCGTGTCCAATTTGCAGTGATGATGATCAGACGACTAACTAACTAACTAACTATTGATGTTGATTCAATACAGTGACGTTGATCAGACTGACGATCGTGCTTCATAGTAACATTTGTATACGACAACGTCGTCTATCTTGGGTCGTGCCGGGAAAAACTCCATCTCGTCACCAATTGTTTTGACTAAACGTCCCACGAAATACCGTGACGTAAATGCGCTATTTATAGAGCGTTCTGGAGAGAATGACAGAACAGGCTATTGCATTATAGATTTACAGAAAGTATATAGAAAGTGACCAATGAAAACACGAAAATGTCAAATATCGTCGTTTTGGAAGAAAGAGAGGCTATACTTGGTATACGATTATTGACATGTAATTATATAGAAGTACAAAAAAGTATCTATGTTTGCTTCATAGACTACAGAAAGTAGTTTGACAGATTCTAATATGAACAATTAACTGAATGTCTTCAAGAAATAGGCATAGATGGAATAGACATCAGACTGATTAGAAATTATACTGGGAACAAATAAAGCAATATACAAATTAAGCAATATACAAATAAAGCAATAAAACAAATTCTATGAGCATCTATTGCTAGAGTGTCTATTGAATGAGGAACATTTTTATGTAGCTAGCAGTACACTTGAATGAAAAAGTCCTTCGTAGTATGGACAACTTGAAGATGGTATCTCTAGGCATGTTTTAAAGTTGACGTGTGTGAATGATCAAGGAAGAAGTAATTGCGAAAGCTAGTTCCATAAATAGAGAGATAAATAGAAACCATATTATAAGAAGACAGTTGTGTACACTGACAAATACAATACATGATTCCAAAACCAGTGATTTGAATGCATTACTGTCAATTTCACCGACGAAAGCGAAGAAGAATTAGCTAGAAAATACTTAATAAGCATATTTGGGATCTAGTCTTCGTGCTGTAATTTGATGTTAAGAGGTTTGCTTTTCTTATTGACACCATAAACTACATCAGCTAGACACGCTACACATAGGCCTGACCAAGCCTAACATGCAATTATATAGATGTCAACCATATTCTAGGGTGTCTCACTGGCGCTGGGTTTGGAACTGGCCTCTTGTCCAAAACAGTGGTTCTCAGCTATATTTCACTACTGGCCCCGTCATGATCTTCACCGGATGGGTATATAGATCATGTCAAGAATATGAAACTAAATATATGTGAATAAGTAACCACCATGCTCATATTTATGTTCACTGTCAAAGCGTCGATTATTGCAGCTGTTTCCATGGAGAAGGTAGGATAGAATGTCTACAGCGTAACGGCTTGAAAGACTGAATTTTATCCTGGCAATAAGATTAATTATTTAGTACTACCAATGACAGAACGTTTCAAATAATGACAGAAAATCGCTACCAGTGGAGAAAATTTCTAAACTAGAGAAAATCGTTACAAATGGAGAAAATCGATAATATTTGCACGTTGAGAAAATTGTTACAAGTGGAGAGAACAATTACACGTTAAAAAAAATCGCTACAAGTGGAGAAAACCGTTACAAGCTTTAAAAAATCGCTACAAGTGGGAAAACCATTGCAAGTTTTAAACAATCGCTACAAGTGGGAAAACCATTGCAAGTTTCAAACAATCGCTACAGGTGGGAAAACCATTGCAAGTTTCAAACAATCGCTACAGGTGGGAAAACCATTGCAAGTTTCAAACAATCGCTACAGGTGGGAAAACCATTGCAAGTTTCAAACAATCGCTACAGGTGGGAAAACCATTGCAAGTTTCAAACAATCGCTACAGGTGGGAAAACCATTGCAAGTTTCAAACAATCGCTACAAGTGGGAAAACCATTGCAAGTTTTAAACAATCGCTACAAGTGGGAAAACCATTGCAAGTTTCAAACAATCGCTACAGGTGGGAAAACCATTGCAAGTTTCAAACAATCGCTACAAGTGGGAAAACCATTGCAAGTTTTAAACAATCGTTACAAGTGGGAAAACCATTGCAAGTTTCAAACAATCGCTACAAGTGGGAAAACCATTGCAAGTTTTAAACAATCGCTACAGGTGGGAAAACCATTGCAAGTTTTAAACAATCGCTACAAGTGGGAAAACCATTGCAAGTTTTAAACAATCGCTACAAGTGGAGAAAATTGTTGCAAAGTGAGAAAACGTTACGAAATCAATCTACTATTATATGATACAGCGCGTTAAACAAGCAGGTATGGAAATCAAGATAAACAAAAATAGGTAAATGTGTTACCAAAATAAAACATAACACAACCTAACAACGAGATACAGGGACAGACGACATGTATCTCGTTGTTAGGTTGTGTTATGTTTTATTTTGGTAACACATTTACCTATTTTTGTTTATCTTGACATTTGGCCGGTGTTACTCCAGCCACCTGCTTCCTGTTTAGGGTTGTTACCCAACACTGGAACATTTATCTCTATGGAAATCAAGCCACGATGCTGATCTCACATAGATGAGTACCATAATTCTTCACAATGATATGATTCTCATTGGTTACAATTTTTTATACTTTGCGTCGGCAGCCAATCAAACTAATGGGGGGATCTCGAATGTTTCATTTTAGAAGGCTGCTTTTCAATTAACAAAGAGGTCTTATATAAAAAGATAGTCACGGATGAGCCAAGAACAGTGATGCTGTCTGAGATAGCATGCAGGTATATATTCTGGAGAAGTGTTTTGATGAAAATACTGTAAGATATTTTACAGCAATAGAAGCTGTCTTGTGATATTATCACTACTGCTTGATTTTCAGGAATAATTTTAAAATTTCATTAAATAGAAAACGATTTTCATTGGCCGTCCAAAGCTGTAGTCGGCCACTATTTGACGAAAGACAAGAAAAGACTTGACAGGACAACGACTTGCTGCCACGATTTTTAATCGCTGAGCTTATCATCATTAGTATCTTGTGGACTATCGTTAAGTAAATATATACTCAGTCCCGTTAAGTCGCACATAAAAAGCTTACGGCCCCAGAATCCGGCTTAAGTTGAGACGAGAACTTTTAATCATGAAGACGCCGCTATTGACTTAAAAGGTATCTCCAGCACAGGAGACTTAACGAACGCGTCTCGATTGATCAATTTCCACTGAGTTCTGGCCTAAGGCGCGAAACTTATTAATGCGGTATGTCTAGCAATTACAATGTCTACATTTGTTAAAGACTTTTTGGTGGAATAAAGCTGAAATTTGCAATTTTCTTTGATGGACGTTGGAACAAAGCAATATTTGCTTAAATTGAAGAATGTAGTTATACACAAGCATCCTTTGCACAGTATTAGTTTGTTGACAAAGTGAGGAGATAAGATGGGAAATCAACATTGCTGTCTGTGACTAGGTGATATCATTCAGAACACTGCTCCAGAGAGTTTACCAAAGTTAATTTTCAACTGCAGTATTAACTTCCCCACTCGCAAACGCAAACAGCGCCAGTCTGTTCGGAAGAGGTTAAGGAAACAATCAAATAAAAATGTATGATTAAACTGGTAAAAACGAAAGGAACATCATGGGGAAGGTGAACGACAAGCATCAGCGGAACATAAGCTATTGGAACTATTGAATTCAAATTTGCCGCAGCAAATACAATACTCAGATCCGAAGCTAAAGCAACAACCCGTCGATACCAATGCTACTACTAATATTAGTAATTCTGGTTCATTAGTCGTGCAGCGAGTAGCTGTGATAATAGAAGAGCACTTACAATATTAACATAAGTAATCGGATATCTTTTTGCCTTCTACTTCAAAGTTCGAAATATTAATGCCATTTTTTTAAATTAAAATTTTCAGCAGATCGAGATTATCTTTCCAGTTTACCATATTATCTCTTTGATGTCACATCTGCTATTCAACAAGATGGTGGCAGTGTGATTAGTGGAAACTTTAGTGGGAAATACTAACAAAATTCTAAAGGCACAGAGAATTGACTGCGTTGTACTCGAGTTATTCAATCTGTACTCTGTCCCTTCTCAACAAAGTGGTACGTCACATCACCATCGCTAGGGATAACTGAAAAAATCCACTTCATAGGCATGATGTCTCAACCGGGTTTCGAATCAGTGACCTCTTCGGACGGCTTAGCAAATGCGTCAGTAGATCTTAATTTGGATACATGTATTCTACAAGATGGAGGCAACATGACTGGTTGAAACGGTACAAGATGATTCTATTCTACAGGATAGCGGCAACATTATTGATGGAAACTGTAACAGGTAGTTGCTCTAGAAGATGACGGCATGATTCAAGGGAACTATAATGTGTAACTCTCTTTGACAAGATGGCGTCAGGATTCAAGGAAATTGTAATATGTAATTCTCTTTGACAAGATGACGGCATGATATCTCAGAACTGTATCACACTTGAAGTTAGGTGAGATATCTCAGAACTGTATCACACTTTAAGTTAGGGAAGATATCCCAGAACTGTATCACACTTAAAGTTAGGTGAGATATCCCAGAACTGTATCACAGTTTAAGTTAGGTAAGATATCCCAGAACTATATCACACTTAAGTTATGTGAGACATCCCACAACTATATCACACTTTAAGTTATGTAAGATATCCCAGAACTGTATCACAGTTTAAGTTAGGTAAGATATCCCAGAACTATATCACACTTAAGTTATGTGAGACATCCCACAACTATATCACACTTTAAGTTATGTAAGATATCCCAGAACTGCATCACACTTTAAGTTAGGTGAGAGATCCCAAAAACTATATCACACCTGAAGATAACCTGTTGCACTGAAGAAAAAGAATGAAAAATATATTTGAAAACACAAAGTGTGGACAAATAAACATCTTTGCAAAGAAAACAAGAAGAAAGTGATTAAAAGTGAAAGTTCAGAATTTAAAAAATCGAAATCAGGAGAATGAGAGTTTTAAAGATACTTGACAGGGATGACAAAAACACGCACCAGCGATAACTCCATCTTGACACCAAATTTATCTTATCTTTTAATAGATTTCTGATTTGCTTAATTCCCTTGAGCAATCGAAATTGAAACATTAATTTTTAATATTCCCTCAAGGCATTTCTATATGATTCATATCAAATAGCGTGCAAACGAATATTAGTGTCTGCAAGTAACTGGGATTTAGAAACGAGAAACGTTTTAGATAAGGGTTGTCTGATAATTGTTCATTTAATCCTCATTTAAAATAGATAGAGAGTGGCATATCTATTGGGGGAATATTTCAGTTTAAATTGCTGGCTCTTCACGGTCTCAAATTATGAACATAAGATTCTATAATAAACATACATGAATATTGAAACAATACGGAACATATCAGATTGAGAAATATAAAGATATATGAAAATAATACTGATCATATGAGAGTCTGAGAAATATAAATATATATGAAAACAATAGTGGGCATATCAGAGTTTAAGAAATATAAAGATATCATCATCATCATCATCAGGTGCCATGCCGGGTGGCGTAGGTGGTCATGGCTCTCCACAGCTCTCTGTCCACAGTATTATGTATCACAGTCGTTGTTGTTTCTTTGCCGTGCCAGGTTGTCAAACTGTCTAATATTTTCTCACGTTGTCGCCCTCTGTCTCTGGTGCCTTCAATCTTGCCTGTTGTGATTATGTTCTCTAAACCTGCCTGTCTCATGAAGTGGCCAAAAAAAGAAGATTGCCTTTTTCTTATATTGTTGATTAAGGTCCGTTTCGCATTTAACTCTTTTAACACCTCTACATTAGTTTTTAGTCCATGGTATTCTCAGCATTCTTCTGTAGAACCACATCTCTGTTGCCTCCAATCTCCCACTTTCCAGTTTGTTTATTGTCCAAGACTCGCATCCATATGTTAGTATAGGGGTTATATAGCACTGCAGAACTCTCTTTCTCACCTCTAATGACAAGGTCATATTACACAGTATATTTTTCATTTTTCTGAATGTTGTTTTTGCCTGTCCTATTCTGCATCTTATTTCTGTTGAACTTCTTCCATCTGCTGTTATAATTGTACCTAGATATTTGAATTGGTGGACCTGTTTTAATACTATATCATTCACTATCATCTTGCAAGGTGTGTTATTTTCATTCTTTGAAATAACCATTACTTCTGTTTTCTTGATATTTAGGAAGAGGCCTTTCTCTTTGCTTTCTGTGACTACTACTTTAATTAAGTTTTGAAGGTCTTCCTCACTTTTTGCAATCAGAACAGTGTCATCCGCATATCTCAAATTATTTATGTTATGTCCTCCCACTGATATTCCTGGGATATCTACTATTGCAAGCAATATGTTTTCACTGTATAGAGAGAACAGGTCTGGTGAAAGCACGCATCCCTGTCTGACTCCTTGTTTTATTTGTTGAAAAGGGCCAAATTGCTTTCCTACTCTTATTGCTGCTGTTTGTTGCCAGTACATGTTCTTGATTATTCTTAAATCCTTGCTGTCAATGTTCAGATTCTCTAGCATGTGTATAATTTCGCTATGTTTAACTTTGTCAAAAGCTTTAGTGTAGTCTATAAAACAGAGGTACAGATCTGTTTTTACCTCTATAGACCTCTCTATTAGTGTTCTCAATATATAAATCGCATTGTTGGTGCCTTTGCCTTCTACAAATCCACATTGTTCTGGACTTATTTCTGGTTTTATTTTGTTTCTCACTCTCTTCATGATTATTCTGAGCAATATTTTGGTTATTTGGCTCATGAGGCTGATTGTACGGTGTTCTTCACATTCGGTGGTCCTTGGTTTCTTAGGTAATGCTATGAATATGGATCTCATTAAGTCATCGGGTATGTTTCCGCTGTTATATATGTCATTCAGCAATTTTGTGATTATTTCAACTCCAAAGTCATCTAAAGCTGCTAATTCTTCTAATGTGATATTGTCTGGACCTGGGGCTTTGCCATATTTCACGTGTCTTAGTGCCTCCCTTACTTCTGCTGTGAGTATAGATGGACCCTCGCCGTTATCTTGTATGTTTATTTCTAGTCTATTGTCCTCATAAAGTTCTTTGATATATTCTGACCATCTCTGTACTATGTGATCTATTCCCATTAATACCTGCCCTGTCTTAGATTTTAGACACCCTGTAACTGTTTGCGTTCTCTTTCCTGTTATCATCTCAATTTTCTTATATAGTAATGTTGTATCTTGGTTGTAATGCAATTCTATTTCTGTGCATTTCTGATAAAGATATATGAGAATAATACTGGTCATATGAAAGTATGACAAATATAAAGATAAACGAAAGTAATCATGAACATTTGAAAGTTTCAGAAACATAAGGATATATGAAAACAACACTGAACATATTAGAGTCTGAGAAATATAAAGATATGTGGAAATAAACATGAACACATAAGAGGTGAGATATCCCAGAAATAGAAAGGAATACAGAAATAATCATCAGCATATGAGATTGTAAGAAACATTAAAGAATGTTGAGTGGTTCGCCATTTCGCCTGCAACCAACCAACCAACCATGAAGACACAGGATACGCTAGGTAGGTCATCTGGACCGCATAAAAGATTTCCGTCTGCTTACAAATGCACTGCTGAATGGAAGACTTCAGACTAGCTTCCACAGGGCTGTTGGAGAGAAGGCGCGTCTTAAAGATACGGTTAAGACACCACTGACTCACTTCAATTTAAACATGTACTTAATGGAGATTCTAGCACAAGGCAGACCCAACTGGTGTCATTGACTCAGAACTTGCGCAGTTGCTATAGAGAACATCAGAGAAGATGCTGCTCAGAAATACGTGCCAGAAGAAAACAAGAGCTGTTAAATATTTCAGTCTCCTCGCAAACGTATTAAGAGCGTGTACAAAAATGACAGTCACACAAATAGCTCGGCCACAGTCAGACATAGTATATTAATCAGCATCTTCATCCTCATCGCCATCCCAGTCGAGCGCAAATGGTCTTTGTCGATTTTGTCTGACGAACAACATTGTTCACATATCATTACAGCACACATCATTCTGGTGTTTACCTGTTAGTTTGTGTCCTCATATCATTTACTGATTACCTGTAACGTATTTTGCATATCAATGGCTATTTCATGCCTATCAACGCAGACCCATAAATTAATAAGTTTTTTGTGGACGTCAGTTTTCATCCCCCATCTATCGGTGACTAAATGGTACTAATAGTCGCTGCACAAATATTCGGCAATATAGAGTACATGTGTGCTTTGTGGCAGTACAGATAACCAGTTCTCAGCTATCCTACTTCCGTCATTTATATATATATATATATATATATATATATATATACATATATATATGTATATGTGTGTGTGTATGTATGTGTGTATGTGTGTATGTGTGTTTGTGTGTGTGTATGTGTGTATGTATGTGTGTATGTATGTATGTATGTATAAAACAATAAATAAAGACCTATATAAATATTCTGTGATCCAATCTTCATTTTTGGTTTATATTCATATTCTCATTGACATGTTAGTGTTCATACCTTCCGGCGATGCTCTCAGCAAAGACTCAACTACTACAACCGTGTCCTGCGATTAACTTTTTTTTTTCCATTTCTGTAAACCTAATCCTGATTGAAGACACTAATTTACACCGGTGTGTATCCTGCACATGGGCAGAAAGCTAGCGGAAGTACTATGGCGACGGTGTGCTGTACAATTAACTATCGCTTCCGGGGAGTAACTAAGGTCTTTGAGAGCTGAGAGTCTGGGTCTTAACTCGAGCATGCTTGGATTCTGATTATATTCCACTTATTGAAAGTATTCACTGCTAAGTGGATCATATGCAATGTTGATTACAGATCATGGGGTTTCTTATCACCCATAAGAAAACATAACATACATGTGACTAAGGAACCGTGTCCAATTGGCCAGTAAATTTATAAATGAAAGAATTGACTGCATGTGTTACATTGTTCTAATATATTTTGATAAAATTATTTAATACATGTTGGATGACAACATAAGAAGTATTAAGTATCTTTTCGCTGGTAGACACTGGCTGCGTCTTTCAATCCTTCTTCCCGGCGCTAGAGAAGAATATATTTATACGGTTGAATAACTTGAGAGCAGTCTATGAAAAAAAAAACGAATGCTGGAAACAGCGGTGCTGTAATTCAAGCACTCATTAATCAGGTGACCCAGGGCTCGACTACTTGAAACTCATGGCTTGCTAAAAAAACACAAAAAAACCAGTTACCAACCTAGTTATCAGAAATTTTGAAATTGTGTGAGTTAGTACCAAAACTGGGTTTCTGCTAGTACCAGGGCTCATACTCTGTTTAGTACCACGACACATATTCTGGTAAGATTGAGAAATTACACCATTGAATATTCCGAAGGAGACACGAGTAATATGATTTCTTGCACTGTGAAGTTATTAGTAAAAACAAAACACGTTCAATTCGTAACCGATTGTTTTATCCACGCTGAGTAGAAGGCTTCTTCGTAAACCATTGCACACTGCTGAAGATTGGGAGATTTATGTGTATATAATACAGCTATAGAGAAGCGTAGAGAGACGGGGTAGAAACACACGTAGTGAAGACACTCGCAGAGAGACAGCGGTAGAAACAGATATAGTGAGAGCACTCGGCCAGAGACAGCGGTAGAAACAGATATAGTGAGGACACTCGGCCAGAGACAGTGATAGAAACAGATATAGTGAGGGCACTCGGCCAGAGACAGTGATAGAAACAGATATAGTGAGGACACTCGGCCAGAGACAGTGATAGAAACAGATATAGTGAGGACACTCGGCCAGAGACAGTGATAGAAACAGATATAGTGAGGACACTCGGCCAGAGACAGCGGTAGAAACAGATATAGTGAGGACACTCGGCCAGAGACAGCGGTAGAAACAGATATAGTGAGGGCACTCGGCCAGAGACAGTGATAGAAACAGATATAGTGAGGACACTCGGCCAGAGACAGTGATAGAAACAGATATAGTGAGGACACTCGGTCAGAGAGAGTGATAGAAACAGATATAGTGAGGACACTCGGCCAGAGACAGTGATAGAAACAGATATAGTGAGGACACTCGGCCAGAGACAGTGATAGAAACAGATATAGTGAGGACACTCGGCCAGAGACAGCGGTAGAAACAGATATAGTGAGGGCACTCGGCCAGAGACAGTGATAGAAACAGATATAGTGAGGACACTCGGCCAGAGACAGTGATAGAAACAGATATAGTGAGGACACTCGGCCAGAGACAGCGGTAGAAACAGATATAGTGAGGACACTCGGCCAGAGACAGCGGTAGAAACAGATATAGTGAGGGCACTCGGCCAGAGACAGTGATAGAAAAAGACATAATAAAGGCACTTGGCTAGAGAAAACGATATAAATATGCATAAAAAGGTGAAAACGCACGAACGGAGAGACAGTGGTAAAATCAGACATAGTAATGTGAAGGCAAGCGAACAGAGACCGAGAAGAAATAAGCATGAGGGGGGGGGGAGACATACAGCTGTCAAATCAGGGAGACAATAGCTGTAGATCCAGGAATATGGTAATGATGTTTTTCTAATCACTAAAGACACACATAATAACACACACACATAGCGACGTCTCGGCCAAATTTCCTTTATCAAGACAAAACTTAAAACAAAATTAAAACATGCAACAGAATAGGGACAGTAAGGATTATTGACGTTCACATTGCATGTGTAAGGTAGATTGACCGGAAGAGGTGAAACGACATCGGACAAGGAATATAATAAAATGACTACATGCACGTGATACGAAACAAACAGAAACTATGGAACAACTGGAATCATCCTCGCATATGAGTGGTCCTGGGTTCTTCCCAAAATTGAGACGGAATTGTTTTTCAGATCGCAATGGCTCCCAGATAAATCCAGCCTTAATTGGGTACCTTTTTTTCGGGAAGCAAAGACTGCGAAGGAGAGGAGATAGCTACCACGCTCATATAGCAGAGCCACTGAAATCTGAGATCGTTAACGTATCATACACCTACAGTATTAATAAATGCTACGGGTTAACGTTACTTTACTTTACAGTAGTGATAGATAGATACAGGTATGGAGACGTAAAGACGCAAGTGGAGGAACAGTCGTAGAATCATACAGGACTTGGAGACCGGAGACACTCACTGACATGTATGGAGACGTATGGAGATGTATGTATGACATGTATGGAGATACAGGTATGGAGACGTAAAGACGCAAGTGGAGGAACAGTCGTAGAATCATACAGGACTTGGAGAAAGCCTAGACTCTCTGGATTGAAATGTTTTGGAAAGTAACTTCTGACCCAGATGTTGTCAAAACATAATTGTGTAGATGAAGTGCTGTGGGGTTTCCATAATTTGGTTCAGTAAAATGTACCTCTTATGTTGAGGTACTCTCTCTTCAACCGCGGAATTTTGTCCAATGTGGTTATATCATTGCTTGACAACCATCAAATATAGTGGATGTCATGCTGTTGGCAGTCCAGTCACCACGATTACCTTAAGAATATAAGCATAACATATATTACTAAGGGTTTCTATAAGAGAAAAGTCTCACTATATATGTCTGTCATCTACTTGGGGGTTTACTGTTGCGTGGTGATTGGTATTGTTGGCTATTGGTGAGACATTTTGACCATCTGCATTTGCTAGACTTAATAAAAAACGGAAGACACTGCGACAGAGAGAAAAGCTATTGTCGAAGCATACAAAGACATTGAACACATGTCTTTTGAGACAGACAAAGAAGGATTGTTAGAGATAGACGAATAGTAAGATATAGAAAGAAATAGAGACGTTAAGATAGACAAAAATATTAACAGAGCGATAGAATGTGAAATATAGAAATTAATATTGACAGAGAGCGAGATTGTGATCGATATAAAGACAAAAAGAAGTTTGACCGATAATTATTTTTGAAAAACAGATCATAAGAGATAGAGAAACGAAATGATACAAGGAGTCAGGCAGGAAAGTTATATTGATAGACATCAAACATAGAGCAGGGTTTTAAGTACCCTATCTGAGGTTTACATCTAAGTCTTTCCGGGACCCCCTCCCAGACCCCTATCTGTCCGAACAAGAAAGTATAGTATAAATTGAACAAGATTTCCATTCGTGGTAAAATAATGTGAGAATTCTGGCATGCACTGACCCACAAAGATCCCAACGCGCATAATAATAAATTGGTGTACTGGATGTAGTGTAATGTAGATAAGGGTTTAAAAGGAGTCTCAGAGATGCGCATACACTCAAACATGACACGGTCATAATCTACCTGAGAATCTATTCCAAAATTTCTGATAATATTTTGCATCTATGACTAGCAAGGATCATACAAGTATACTCTATGCTTGCTTCCACTAACCCAGACCAATAGTATATTCTATGCCTGTCTCAACCAATTCAGGCCAGAAATATACTATATTCCTGCCTCCACCAACACTGGCCAGAAGTATACTCTATGGTTGCCTCTATCAACTCAGGCTATAAGTATATTATATGCCTGCTTTAACCAATCCAGGCCAGAAGTATACTTTATGCTTGCCTCTACCAACCCAAATCAGAGGTATACTCTATGGTTGCCTCTATCAACTTAGGCTATAAGTATATTATATGCGTGCTTTAACCAATCCAGGTCAGAAGTATACTCTATGGTTGCTTCTACCAAACCAGACCAGAAGTATAGTCTATGCCTGCCTCCACAAACCCGACCAGAAGTATAGTCTATGCCTGCCGTAACCAATCCAGGCCAGAAGTATACTTTATGCTTGCCTCTACCAACCCAAATCAGAGGTATACTCTTTGCTTGCCTCTACCAACCTTACCAGAGGTATACTCTATGCTTGCCTCTACCAACCCAGACCAGAAATATTCTCTATTGCTGCCTCTACCAACCAAGATGAATATCCATCTGTCATTGAATTAGTCAGTGGAAAACTAATCACTAAGACTAATAATTAAATGATAGCTTGCATAAGATGAAAATGTCATATCACACTTCCCAGATCCCATTCCAGTTAATATATATCATAAACATTGCAGATGTTCCTATTGGAAATCAGAGTGCTGCGACAAGCTAGGACTATGTCCATCCAATTATATTGAAGTCTGCCACAGGTACAGAATGCAAACTTCAAAAAGTAGCATGCACTGCCTAAATTGCAGTTATGAATACAAGAAGAAGAATATTAACAGAGACATATTCTTAGAGACAGAGAGAGAAAGAGATATGACCGACAGTTATATTGATAGAGACAGAAAGACAAAGATATATGACCGACAGTTATATTGATAGAGACAGAGAGACAAAGAGATATGAACGACAGTTATATTGATAGAGACAGAGAGACAAAGAGATATGAACGACAGTTATATTGATAGAGACAGATTTTGGAAAAAAGATTGACAAGGTCTAAACAGTCAGAAAGATACAATGAGACAGGCACATTTTCAGAAAGATAAAGGTGAGAACAGAAAGGATAGATAAGCATTTAAGAAAGTAAATATATATATATATATATACAGTGTATATATATATATATAGACACAATCAGAATTGTGAGAAATGGTACAAAGAATAAGATGGGTCGGACTGTGACGAAGGTCCAAAGAGAGACAGAAAGAAGTATATAGGGATACAGGGATGTACAGAATGACATAATTGAGTAAAGACTGATAAATGCAGTTTGAGTTACGCAGATTGAGAGAAATATAATGATATACATATATTGAGAAGGAACCAGGCTTTAGTCAAGGATCAGAGAGAGACTCATGGAGACAGTGAAATTCATTGCGCGCGCTTCTCTCACCCATAACCCTTCACGGTCATAGGATTATCACTCTGGAAGCAACAACACAAAGATTTCGCCATGCATTTCTATCAGTTCTTTGTTAGAGCATGGATAATCTTAACCCTGTCTATTCTTTAATATTATCAATCTATACTTTCCTCTCACCCCTCTTCGTCTTTCACCCTCAACTGCTCCCTACAGGATATTTTTGAAAATAGACCGTGCCTTATCTCGTGGCTAAACCATACAAGTTTGTGAATCTTCCCCACTGCCATGAGGTGTTCTTTTAAGTGTATTTATTTTACTTATAACGTATATGTTAGTTTTATGTTCTGTATATTGGATACGTAATATTCGTCTGTAGCATTTGTTTTCAAAAGTCTTTATTCCTTTCTGCTGTAATTGTTCAACTCTCACATTCGTACAAAAGATTTAGTATTATTAGAGAATTATATAGGTTTATTTTCACTGTTGTCGTATTCTGCTCTTCCATAATGGTATTTAATCTGGACATTGCAACCGAGGCCATTTCAAGTCTAGTCTTTATTTCTTTGGTAGTGATTCCATCTCTGCTCATATAAGATCCTATTTATTTAAAGGTATCACACAGAATGAAATACGGAGTTAGGGATATACCGATTGGCTGAGAAAAAAATTGATTGTGAAACAAGCAGAGTGAGACATGGTGATGCACAGAGATGAGGGAGCCAGGCTTTATTTAAGGCTCAGAGAGAAATAGAGAAATTCAGACAGTGATATACAATGACAGAGTATAGAAGACTCTGAGAGAAGAAAGACTGGAAAAATGGATAATGAAACAAACAGGAAGACTGGAAGTTACAGAGATGGGAAAACCAGACTAATCAATGAGATTGAGACTGAGACATAGATTATGATACAGAGAGACAATGAAATGCATGTTGAAGATTGATTTCAATAGAGATGAAGTGCAAGAAACGAATTTACACTCACAGAAACATAATGACATACATATATATAGAATTATGTATACAGACTGAGAAAGAGATATATATATATATATATAACGGGATAAACGGCCACTGTGTATAATTAAATATCAAAGGAAAGAAATATACTTTTAGGAAGAGATATAGAGAGCGGAAGAGAGAACTAAACGGGGACAGAGCGATAATGAAATATCAATGGAAAAAATTTACTTTATTTAGAGGATAGAGAGATAGAGAGAGATAAAGGTATACAGAAAGATAGTGACTATCACGGCAACGAGGTATACTTTAAGGGAGAGAGAGATAGAGAGAGAGAGAGAGATAAAGGGATACAGAGTAATAGTGAAATATCAAGGGTAAGATATTTAATTTTAGTGAAAAACACAGAGAGATAAAAGGGATGGAAACATCAAGGGAAAAAGGTATACTTTATTAGGGGATAGAGAGACAGAGAGATAAAAGAGAGCGAAATATCAAGGGAAAAAGGTATACTTATTAGGGGATAGAGAGACAGAGAGATAAAAGAGAGCGAAATATCAAGGGGAAAAGGTACACTTTATTAGGGGATAGAGAGATAAAAGAGAACGAAATATCAAGGAAAAAAGGTATACTTTATTAGAGGATAGAGAGAGATAAAAGAGAGCGAAATATCAAGGGAAAAAGGTATACTTTATTGGCGGATAGAGAGACAGAGAGATAAAAGAGAGCGAAATATCAAGGGAAAAAGGTATACTTTATTAGAGGATAGAGAGAGATAAAAGAGAGCGAAATATCAAGGGAAAAAGATATACTTTATTAGGGGATAGAGAGACAGAGAGATAAAAGAGAGCGAAATATCATGGGGAAAAGGTATACTTTATTAGGGGATAGAGAGACAGAGAGATAAAAGAGAACGAAATATCAAGGGGAAAAGGTATACTTTATTAGGGGATAGAAAGACAGAGAGATAAAAGAGAACGACATATCAAGGGAAAAAGGTATACTTTATTAGGGGATAGAGAGACAGAGAGATAAAAGAGAGCGAAATATCATGGGGAAAAGGTATACTTTATTATGGGATAGAGAGAGAGATAAAGAGAATGAAATATCAAGGGAAAGAGATTTAGTTTAAGGGAGAAAAAGACATACACACTTTAAGGGAGATATGTGAAGAGAGAAAGAAATATACTTTGAGGTAGAGAAAGAAAGAGATAAACGGACATAGGGCGATAGTGAACTATCAAAGGAAAGAAACACACTTTCAGAGAGAGAGAGAAAGAGAAATATACTCTAAGAGAGAGAGTGAGAGAGAAAGAGAAAGAGAAATATACTCTAAGAGAGAGTGAGAGAGAGAAAGAGAAATATACTCTAAGAGAGAGAAATATACACTAAGAAAGATTGAGAGAGAGAAATATACTCTAAGAGAGTGAGAGAGAGAGTGAGAGAGAAATATACTCTAAGAGTGAGAGAGTGAGAGAGAGAAATATACACTAAGAAAGATTGAGAGAGAGAGTGAGATAGAGAGACATATACTCATCTTTGACGTTAGTCAATCTCTTAATATTATATACTTGTTGGCGTCTAAAAATGAAATAACACCAGCAGCGCTACACGGATGTAACAATCCGCACGCATATCTGTGTGCATTCGCGTGCCTCAGTGTGTGTAGATGAGCTGTAATTAATTACAGAGCACCTTGTGGCGAATGCCCGTGAAGGGCATCCTCCGGGATGAAACCGTTCTCCAGTGTAGTTGATTGGAGACACTTCTGCGCTTCGACACACTCAATTGTCTCCCTTATTGTCACGAGCGACATAGAAATATCCTTCAAATCGGCTTGAGAATATGAGTCGATTGATTGGAGAATATTATGGAATTGTTTTCTGTGCATTATAGTTGTTTTTCTTCTTTGATCACAGGAGGAAGAGCAGCCCACTCCCTACCTCTCCCTTTAAGCTGTTTATAAATTAAGCTCATCTTTTCTGCTGGTCTTTGTTGAAGCACATTATTTTAATTGATTTCCTCTTGTTTTTCTTGTACTCCCGTCACTGTCGCTTTAGTGTTCAGAAAGAAAGCAGAACATGTTCTTTATTGAATGTTATGATTTCTGCACATTTCTTGTGCATGATTGTGCGTATGTACGCGTTCGTTCATATATTGAGTGTACATGATTGTGCGTATGTACGCGTTCGTTCATATATTGATTGTACATGATTGTGCGTATGTACGCGTTCGTTCATATATTGATTGTACATGATTGTGCGTATGTACGCTTTCATTCATACATTGATTGTACATGATTGTGCGTATGTACTCTTTCGTTCATACATTTATTGTTCATGATTGTGCGTATGTACGTTTTCATTCATACATTGATTGTACATGATTGTGCGTATGTACTCTTTCGTTCATACATTTATTGTTCATGATTGTGCGTATGTACGCTTTCATTCATACATTGATTGTTCATGATTGTGCGTATGTACGCTTTCATTCATACATTGATTGTTCATGATTTTGCGTATGTACGCTTTCGTTCATACATTGATTGTACATGATTGTGCGTATGTACGCTTTCATTCATACATTGATTGTACATGATTGTGCGTATGTACGCTTTCGTTCACACATTAAAGTATTATATGCGTATTATGTCGCTTATATCAGTGGTTCTTAGCGAGGGCGGTATGCCTGCCTGGAGGCCTGTTGGGGGTTGGCCATGGTTAGAAAAATTGAAAGGGGGGGGGGCACAGATCCTTCAGGTATGGCAAAGGATGGTAACAATGTTAACGGTAAACAACACGAATTATAGAAATAAAGCTCAAAAAAGCATTTGTGCCTTGTAGGGAAAGCTAATGAAATAATTTGAGTAAGTACCGGAAGTGGGGTGCACGATCGAAAATATTTCCCCAAAAAAATATTCATGGTATAAGAATATTGCAGAACCTCTGACTTACAGCCCAGATGACATAAGCTATGTTCAGTAAGTTAATACTGCTTGCAATAGATTACAATTTTTTTTTAATTGAAGGGAGGTTACTCTTACAATAATATATTCCTGTCATTAGAGGTAAGGAAGAGAGTGAATTAGTGCTATATAGCAGCGATTATACGATGTCAATGCGTGTCAAGGGACAACAGATCAAGTGGTTTTCACACACTTCTAGACTACCAACAGACAGCATGTCACAGATGGCCATGACACATAGACATAACGGCTATAAAACAGGATGTAAAAAAACAGGATCACATAAATTAAAGATTCCACGGGAACAAGCTTACGAACAGCATACAAGAAGGCCATCTCCAGAGAACTCTTCTACATCGACGCCGTAAGGAAAACAAGGGCCACAAAGTATAGATAGATAGGTAGATAGACAGACAGAGACAGACAGACAGATAGATAGACAGATAGATAGATAGATATATATATAGATAGATAGATAGATATATTAGATAGATTATATAGATTAGAAAGATAGATAGATATATAGATATATATATAGATAGATAGATATAGATAGATAGATAGATAGGTAGGTAGATAGGTAGGTAGATAGATATGTAGGTAGATAGATAGGTAGATAGATATATATATATATATATATATATATATATATATATAGATAGATAGATAGATAGATAGATAGATAGATAGATAGATAGATAGATAGATAGATAGATAGATAGATAGATAGATAGATAGATAGATAGATAGATAGATAGATAGATAGATAGATAGATAGATAGATAGATAGATAGATAGATAGATAGATAGATAGATAGATAGATAGATAGATAGATAGATAGATAGATAGATAGATAGATAGATAGATAGATAGATAGATAGATAGATAGATAGATAGATAGATAGATAGATAGATAGATAGATAGATAGATAGATAGATAGATAGATAGATAGATAGATAGATAGATAGATAGATAGATAGATAGATAGATAGATAGATAGATAGATAGATAGATAGATAAATAGATAGATAGATAGATAGATAGATAGATAGATAGATAGATAGATAGATAGATAGATAGATAGATAGATAGATAGATAGATAGATAGATAGATAGATAGATAGATAGATAGATAGATAGATAGATAGATAGATAGATAGATAGAATGAGTAGCATGGGCAATGGATGAGTAGGGTATTTACAATTTATTACAATTTGCAAGCCATATATCAATTGTAGAAAAACACTGTCTCTGCGGCAAAGGAGAGACATAAAGTCAATATTACTTGTCTCTCATGATAATTTATAAGTACAATATGTCTTTTTATAAGTACAATATGTCATGCTGGTTTATAAGTGCAATGTGTCGTGCTGATCTATATGTGAAATATGTCATGCTGATTAGTACGTGCAATATGTCATGTTGATTAATACGTGCAATATGTCATGTTGATTAATACGTGCAATGTCATGTTGATTTATAAGTAAAATTTTTCGTGCTGATTTATAAGTGAAATATGTCGTGCTGATTTATAACTGCAATATGTCGTGCTGATTTATAAGTGCAATATGTCATGTTAATTTATAAGTACAGTATGTCATGCTGATTTATACGTACAATATACGCTGATCCCCACCCCCCCCCTCTTCTCCCAACTCAAAAATACTGCTTGGGACTAAAAGAATATTTTGGAGATGCACAACATGAGAATAACTTAGTGCAACAGGCAGACCTGAAAGGTTGCCAACATCTGCCACAGATTTACCAACCTCCGCCATAGAAAATGGTTGTCACAACCTCTGCCTTAGAATTTTTGCCAATCTCTGTCGTAGAAAAATTTACCAACGTCTGCCTTATAAAAGGTTACCAACGTCTGTTGTAGAAATGGTTGTCACTACCACTGCCGTATAAATGGTTGTCACAACTACTGCCGTAGAAATGTTGTCACAACCACTGCCGCAGAAACGTTGCCAACCTCTGCCGTAGAATAGGTTACCAACCTCTGCCGTAGAATAGGTTGCCAACTTCTGCCATAGAAATGATTGTCCATACTCTGCCGTAGATACATGAATATATAATCTATAGATGCACGTGTATGTTCTATTTTCGTTTTCAATTTAGCATTTCCCTTTTATACTGTACTTTCTCGACATGTAATAATATTTCAGTGGTTCCCTCCTCCTTGATCTTCTGTGGTATTTCTGACCTGTCAGTATCTGCTACTGTTCGTTCGACGAAGTCGACGATGACCACTCAGCTCAACTGGGATGATGATGAGAATGATGATGTTTGCGGTGTGACCTACTGTGACTAATGAGTCCAATGCGTGCTTGGAATTGTCTACCACACTCTGGGCATATGTGTGAGGAGTATGTAGGGCATTGAGCAACTCTTGCTTTTCTTCTAGGTTGAAGATTGCTGCGCATCAATGTGTCTGAGGTTCTCTGCTGTTGCTGCACCACTTATTATTCTGCGACGCCAGTCAGATCTGTCTAGTACAAGATTCTCCCATGAATTTGCGTCTATTTTGAAGTGAGTCAGTGATGTCTTAAGAGTGTCCTTAAAACGTTTCTGTCCTTCTGCCTTGCGAGAGCCAGTCTGGAGTTCTCCATACAACACCTTTTTCGATAGACGATGAACTTTCACGGGAACCATGTGTCCTGCCCAGTGTGTCTGCGCTTTATCAACATTATATGTATGCTTACATACTTAGATTTCATCAACATTATATGTATGCTTATGACAATCAATACAAGGTAACTGCGTGAAACGTAACAACAATTAGAATTAGACTTACGTAAAACACAGGTTTATATATCGTCTCAATGGGACACCATAGACTATATCTAAAACTAGTGGGTAATTATGGGCAATGATGAGCACACAAGAAATCATAAAAATTACAATACACAAATCATATTCAACGTTTCAACCAAAAGGTCTTTATCAAGACACAAACAAAACATTAAAAGACAACGAATAGAAAAATTATCACATAGTCCAACGGAAATATGGAAATGATATGCCGGAAGGTCAGAAAGTACATAAAAACGTAAATATATGTGGAAACGAAACGAACAAAAAGATGAGTAAATGACGGAACAAAAAGAATAAAGACAAAGACCTGTATTTATGTATAGATAGATAGATGTATAGATAGAGTGTATTTAAAGACAAAGACCAGTACTTATGTCTAGTACTGGTTTGGTGTGGTCTTTGTCTTTATTCTTTTTGTTCCGTCATTTACTCATCTTTTTGTTCGTTTCGTTTCCACATATATTTACATTTTTATGTACTTTCTGACCTTCCGGCATAACATTTCCATATTTCCGTTGGACTATGTGATAATTTTTCTATTCGTTGTCTTTTAATGTTTTGTTTGTGTCTTGATAAAGACCTTTTGGTTGAAACGTTGAATATGATTTGTGTACTGTAATTTTTATGATTTCTTGTGTGTTCATCATTGCCCATCATTACCCACTAGTTTTAGATATAGTCTATGATGTCCCATTGAGACGATATATAAACCTGTATTTACGTATGTATGCTTACAGGCTTAGATTTCATCAATATTGTATTTATTCTTACAGGCTTAGATTTCATCAGTACTTCCCTGTCTGGTATTTTATCCTACTAATGGATGTTGAGTATCTTACGAAGGCAACTTATGTGGAAGTGGTTGAGTCTTCTAGCGTGTCTGGTATATATTGTCCATTATTCACAGGCATACAGGAGTGATGATATTACTACTGCCTGGTAAACTATGAGTTTGGTGGAAAGTAGTTATTCCCCTACTTTCCCATACGTTTTTTTATTGCAGTCTTCCAATGTGGCAGTAGTTTTCGCTATTCTATTGTTTCGTCAGTGTCGATGTTAGTATTTTGTAAGAGAGTGCTGCTGCCCAGGTATATGAAATTATTAACCGGTTGAAGCTCTTTTTCTTTGATCCTTAAGTGTGGTGTGTTTGGTGTGGGTTGAAACATGACCTCTGTTTTCTTTGTATTGATGGTGAAACCAAACTGTTGCTGGCTTCAGCACATTGGTTTAGGGTGTCCTGCATACTGTCTGCAGAATCATTATGCAGTGCACAGTTATCTGCATAAAGGAGTTACCTGACAATTGTGTCTCGCCCCTTAGTTGTGGCTTGCAAACGCTGAAGGGTGAAAAGTTGACCGTCTGTTCTGTATCTTATTTGTATTCCTGCTACGTCACTTGGTCTAAAATCGTCTGTCAGCATGGCAGAAAACGTCAGGCTGAACAATGGAGATTGGGTCAAAGGGCATGAGCCCATGGACCGCTGGATCAGTAACCAACCAACCAACCAACCAACCAACCAACCAACCAACAATGGAGCTAGAACACATGCTTGCTTGACCCCATTTGTTACAGGAAAGGCTGGTGATGACACTCCATCACTGATAATAACGGCAATCATGCCGTCATGGAACTGTAGCACTATGTTGATAAACTTGGGGGGGGGGGGGCGACAGCAACATTTCGCGAGCACTTTTCACAGCCAATCTCTGTTCACAGTGTCAAAGGCCTTTGTAAGGTCTACAAATGTTGTGAAAAGTTCTCTATGGAGTTAGTGAATTTTATTTCTTGCAGTTGACGGGCCGCAAAGATCAGTAACCACTGTCCCGCGACGAGCATGAAATCCGCAATGACTTTCAGGCAGAAGATCATCTGTGAGTGTCCGTGTAAGCCGGTTTAGCAAAATTATAAATATTCAAATTCGGATGTGCTATGCCTACATGGTGCAAACCAAACAATAGTACATCATACTTCACGCTCTTCAGAGGAAATCACACAAACGTTCGTGTTGGTTATCAGAGAACGAACGCAGAAGAAAATAACCAGAAGTTTCAGCTCTTAAAAAAATTGATAGCATATTCTATTCAGGATGTAGCCATCAGCCAAGCACTTTTTATTTTCTAGGCAATATAAATACGCTCAGTATTTTGCTATTGCTTTCTGAAAGGTCCGGATACACAATTTTCTGCGGCAGTTTTGAACCCAATTCCTTAGCCGTCATAGACACGCTGTACCACACCGCCAGACAGCCGGAATTCAGCTCTTAGGGCTAAAATATCGGCTTTCCTTTATTCCACAAAGTACACTAATTCTTAGTAACTGATATTTCTGGATTTAAGTTTACGATTTTAATAACTTGCTGCCCTAATGTCTAGACCAGTGTTTCCCAACATGAACACACGCACCGGGGGTGGGGAATTTGATTGTTGTGGGGTGGGGGCGATTCGAAGAAGTTGTAATTAGACTTCATTTAGGGTATAATTCAATTTTTGAATATTAAAAAAATATGTCTAGGTTGGGGGGGGGGGGGGGGGTACGAACTTTAGAAAGACGTAAGTGGGGCATGGTTTAAAAAATAGGTTGAGAAACACTGGCCAAGAGTGTACTTAAACAACATTTTTCAAATACGAGGGTGCTTCAGATGAAAACTTTAAATGGTATGTTTCTTAATGAATATATATATATATATATATATATATATATATATATATATATATATATATATATATATATATATATATATATATATGAAAAAGGAAAACACAAGTGCATATTGTTTTGACGAAAATGCTACTGCGTACTATTCATGTCCTCCAGAACATACAAAGATATACAGTGCTTGCATCCCTAGTGCATACAATGTGCTTGGATTCCAAGTGCTTAGATCCACAGTGTATACAAAATGTTTGGTTCCCTAGTGCTTGGATCCTCAGTGCATACAAAATGCCTCGATCCCCAGTGATTGGATCCCCAGTGCTTGGACCCCTAAGTGCTTGGATCCCCAGATTATAAAAAGTGCTTGGATCTTCATAGAGAACAAAATGTCTTGGTCTCGAGTCTACCTACGCATGAACCACCTGCTGTACCTTGTCAGCGAACCTGAAAGTTTTTCCTCACATAACCGTTTCTGTCGTCTAGACAGGTGGAAATCTCGCGATTAAGGCAGCTGTGTTATACACTAAAAGTGAAGATCTTTGATACGTTGCAAGGAATCGATCATTACGATGTTGCAAAAGCACACCTTTGCTCAGAAGTCCCCCAGTAGATGACAGTGTTCCTCCTTAGCGTATAGTACTCTAAAATAACGCATTGTTTATCCCACAAGAGTATCAGCATTACCTCTCAAGTAATTAACTATCTGAGAAAGCTCTTTAGTTTCGGTGAGGAGACTCATTCCTTACTCGCTGTCATTTCTCTTCGATTCTTGATGATTCGAGTTTCATCTACTGTCAATTCTTAATAGATAACTAGCACCTTCTGTCTTAAACTTCAATCAAAGTTAATGTCATGCCTGCATCGTTGTTATAATTATGTTGTAGGCTGCTGTGACATCCACCTTGCAGAGACACTTATGGATGATATCATTTGCTAAACTGTGTCTAATGTCTAGATATGCGGCAATGTCACTCATAGTGAATCAGCGGTTTTAATGTACGAGTCATCAACAGCAACAATCGACTATTGGGTCTGTTGACTCGATCGTGAACAGTTCTGTCACTCTTCTCGGTTTGAAAATTCATACTCCATTTATACACTTGCTGAGTGAACAGACATGCATCACTATTCTGGATTTTGGTTCGCCAATGAATTTCTGTATTTCACGGATTCACTGATAAAAAAACAAATAACAGAACGAGGTTAGTCCTTGATTCATGTCAAACGTGTGGCGACCATATTTAAACTGTCATTATCACTATACAGTGTTCGCATACAGCAAGTTGGCACTCGCATGGAACTCTTAACACCATTAACACCAATAATGACTGCTATTAACAACAATAATCATTGCCATTAACAACAATAATCATTGCCAATAGCAACAATAATCATTGCCATTAACAACAATAATGACTGCCATTAACAACAATAATCATTGCAATTAACAACAATAATCTTTGCCATTAACAACAATAATGACTGTCATTAACAACAATAATGACTGCCGTTAACAACAATAATGACTGCCATTAACAACAATAATCATTGCCTTTAAAAACAATAATCATTGCCATTAACAACAATAACCACTGCCATTAAAAATAATAATCGTTCCAATTAACAGCAATAATGACTGTCGTTAACAACAATAATATTGCCATTAACAACAATAATGACTGCCATTAACAACAATAATCATTTCCATTAAAAACAATAATCATTGCCATTAACAACAATAACCATTGCCATTAAAATAATAATCGTTGCCATTAACAACAATAATGACTGCCGTTAACAACAATAATGACTGCCGTTAACAACAATAATGACTGCCGTTAGCAACAATAATGACTGCCGTTAACAACAACAATGACTGCCGTTAACAACAATAATGTATGTCATTAACAATAATAATGACTGCCATTAACAACAATAATGATTGACGTTAAAAACAATAATCATTGCCATTAACAACAATAATGACTGCCGTTAGCAACAATAATGACTGTCATTAGCAACAATAATGACTGCCATTAAGAACAATAATGACTGCCATTAACAATACTAATGACTGCCATTAACAATAATAATGACAGATTACACAGCAATGTCATTGATTCATTTCTATCATACTTTTAAGGTAAGTTCTTACACTTCTGATGCTGTTACCAAGCTTTTGTGGGTAGCAGAATGTTGTTCAGACAATGGAATGTATTTGTCATGGCGTGTCTGCGATAGTTTCGCCTTTCAACTGGCATATCTGGCTTTAGAAATGCCTTTGGGTCACTTTGGCAGTAGGTTGGGAGAGCCAATTCTACGCTTAGACGTTCTAAGTTGCCTCTTGCCACATGCAGATCGCAGTGTTGCCATTCTTTATTCTCCTTTTCAGAACCCTACAACATATGAATGATTTTCCAAATGAGAGACAAAGTCAATCTAACATGAGGAACAATAACATGAGACAAAGTCAATCTAACATGAGGAACAATAACATGAAACAAAGTCAATCTAACATGAGGAACAATAACATGAGACAAAGTCAATCTAACATGAGGAACAATGACATGAGACAAAGTCAATCTATCATGAGGAACAATAACATGAGACAAAGTCAATCTAACATGAGGAACAATGACATGAGACAAAGTCAATCTAACATGAGGAACAATAATGAGATATAGAGTAAATCTAGCGCGAGCTACAATAAAAACTGGGTTTTATGCTATTATTATTATGACATGCACACAAACACACACACAAAATATCGCGCACAAAATTCAAACATCACTATATTCTACATTGAATAGCATTAATAACTACAATTAATAACACAGAGACACACATCAAACGGTTAATCCTGAAAATCAACGTTACTTGTCATTAAGGATCCCTAAAACAGTTTTATGAACGGTCTCATCTCCTCTTTACTGCAGATTAGTACAATCACCATGGACAAAAATATTTCAGATGATCCTAGCCCCTATCGGATTATATGAAATTAGAAGATTGGCTTCTTGGTAATACTGGTTGGATATCAGTTTAAAAATGATATTTATTTTTGTAAATCGAATATTATGATAAAAAACAGAATATTGTGATAGAAACAGAAATATTATAGAAACATTAAACTTATTATAGAAAATGAAAATTGTGATAGAAACAGAACATTATTGTAGAAACATAATATTGAGATAGAAACAGGACATTATGATAGAAAAATAACATAAAAATAGAAACAAAACATTATGATATTTAAAGTATTTAAAGTATTTTTAAAAATGACGTCACTGTATTCCTGTCTGCCCCATAGGCGCTCAGTTTTTTTAGACAATTTTTTGGAAGAGCTGAAATTCAGGCATATATGTTGACCCTGAAATTTGGAGAGCCATTTGATGATGGGGAATGCATAGCTGACTGCTCTTCCCATACCAGTGACAATGGTCCATAGTTGAGTTCCAATGGGCACCTAACAGGAAGGGATGATTGGCAGGGAAGCTGAATCCCATTACTCCACCTCTGTGTGTTGCAGAATTTTAGAAATACCTCATAGCCTTTAGAATTTACCCTTTCTGGGTAGAAGACTTATTCTCAAATCATTTCACACCTTCGTCAGTTAGTCTTCGGGGTCTTAGGGAGCTGCGTAGCACAGTGGTTAATGCACTGGTTGCACATATGAGTGGCCCTGTGTTCATTCCCCAGTTAAGGCACACATATTTTTTCAGACCGCAACGGCTTCCGGATCGACCCAGCCTTAAATAGGTACTGGACTTGTCCGTGAGTTAAAGACTACCAAGGAGAGGAGAAGGCTACCGCTCTCACATATAGCAGAGCTACTGAAATGTGAGATCGTTATCATCTCATAGCACTACTGCATTAATAATTGCTATGGGTTCACTTTACTTTACTTTACTTCTGGCTGTGAAAGCTGTAGAGAAAGTACACAAGCGCAAATAGAATACAATAACTAATGGCTAGTAATTCCTGCAGATCGAAACAACAGCAGCAAATGCTGAAATATATATATATATATATATATATATGGTTATTGTTCATTTCGCGCTGATTTTTCATGCGTTTAATTCGCTCCCATCTCGTCCTACTCTTCTTGTCCCACGTTTGATCTCAAATTTCTTCAACAGGCATTTCACTAAGCTGAAAGCTGAAGTCTCCTGGGTTTGAAAGAAAATTCGGAGAAATCTCCCCACTGAACATAGGACGTAAGATCTAATAGCTCGCAATTCCTGAGGTTCGAGAGGAAGAAGAACTAGGAGAAACGCTATAGTACGATAGAAGAGAATAATAAACAGAATATTGTCCAAAAATGAATAGAAACAGAACATTATTACAAACAGAACACTATGATAGAACACTATGATAGAACACTATGATAGAACACTATGATAGAACACTATGATAGAACATTATGACAGAACACTATGATAGAACACTATGATAGAACACTATGATAGAACATTATGACAGAACACTATGATAGAACACTATGATAGAACACTATGATAGAACACTATGATAGAACATTATGACAGAACACTATGATAGAACACTATGATAGAACACTATGATAGAACATTATGACAGAACACTATGATATAACACTATGATATAACACTATGATAGAACACTATGATAGAACACTATGATAGAACACTATGATAATACAATCACAGAAACTGTATACTATCATAGGAAAGACATTTGAACAGCGTTTATGATGAATCACTAATTCTTTGATCCCAAATATTCAGTCATAAACGTCATTTTCCGAATCATTTTTGACAACCTACATTTTGTATTTTTATTAAATTCGTTTTGGTAAGTCTTCTTCTTGATTATTAATAGGATGTAGTCCAATAAACATTGTTATGTTAGGAGGATCTGATCCAATAAACATTGTTATGTTAGCAGGATCTGATCCAATAAACATTGTTATGTTAGCAGGATCTGATCCAATAAACATTGTTATGTTAGCAGGATCTGATCCAATAAACATTGTTATGTTAGCAGGATCTGATCCAATAAACATTGTTATGTTAGCAGGATCTGATCCAATAAACATTGTTATGTTAGCAGGATCTGATCCAATAAACATTGTTATGTTAGCAGGATCTGATCCAATAAACATTGTTATGTTAGCAGGATCTGATCCAATAAACATTGTTATGTTAGCAGGACCTGATCCAATAAACATTGCTAGCAGAATGTCAACAAATAAACATTATGGTGTTAGCAAGATGTAATTCAATAAACATTGTTATGCTAGCAGAATGTAGTCTAATAAACACTGTTATGTTAGCTGGATGTAATCCAATAAACATTGTTCTGTGTTATGGTTGCAGCCTGCTTGCGATATCGGCGCCTTTCGACATGGTACGTCTGACATTGAAATATGTTTGGGTCATTGGTTTATTTTATATATATATATATATATATATATATATATATATAGTTATATTTGATATATCATGCTACAGACAATCCCTGTCTGAAACTTCCTTAGTCGCTCTTACGACGTGCATGACATGCAACTATTGTACTATTCTTTGCTTCCCTTTCGCATCTGAGAACACGTGGGAGATGTATTTTTTTAAAAATACGCCATAATGGATGAAAGAATTAAACGCTCAGTAATATAGTTATACAAGTAACAAAATAAATTTGAAATTCTGATTGAAAGGTCTTCATCAAGAAAAGACTATAATACACACACCTAGGTATACAAAATATAACTATTGATGTACAAAACACAATTTCCATATCAATAATATGCTAGAAGGAGAAATGAATTTGATAAATCAATTTCAAAATGTAGGCAAGCAAGACACCATCATACGAACACAGAGAAATATATAATCAGGAAACAGTTTTTGATTCACTTTTTATGGATTGTTGTATATGTGTCATGTGACGTATTCCTTCCAGAACGTTGTCTTCCCAATGAACTCTCTGAACCTCTCTCTGTCTTGGGCGATGTGGCTTGCATTTTATAGCGATGTATTCATATTATCTTTAATGTCGTCAGTCCATCGTCTTCTTGGTCTGCCCCTTCTCCTCTGCCCAGGTACTCTTCCCTCCATTGTTGTATATGTGTATCTTAAAATGCTAGTCACAGCATCGTGATGCGAGTCCAAACATGAGAACATGATAATATGTATTTATTGCTAGTATTTTTATACTATTTTTTATTTATGTGTACTATTCTGATGAATTCAGTATCCGGTTCGGTGACCTATTCTTTCTTCATTGATGTTATAAACTTCTCACAATTCTTGGCGAATTTACCTTCCAGGAATTCAGAACATTAATTTTTCACTTGAAATTTAACAAAAATGCTGGTAAAATATTCCCTTACGAAATTCTAGGATGAGGTTACCAAAAATCTTTCGGCAATGAAGGAATTACATAAGAAAATAAGGAATCCCTTTTCTTTTTTGTCTTAGGTAAACCACTTCTCATATTTTTTTTTTACTGAAGACCTGTCTAGCCCTGGTTCAGCTGTTATAGCCACCACGCCCTCCTTCCATTATTTGCGGCATTATCTTTTCTCCCCCCCCCCTCAAGTGGAGATGGAGATTAGTCCAGCCATCAGAAGCTGGAAACTAATATTGTTCGGGTCATCCCTAATATCAAACAGAACTACGGTTCTGCCCAAGCAAGCACATGTACTGAAGTCAGAGATACCAAGCCTAGAGGCGCATCAACCATGGTATCGTGCAACCCACCTATTTAGTGCTAACAAGAAGATCTTTTCTCCCATGTATGCTAATGCAGATGTTTTATCATGAACAATTTTCCTTCATACACGGAACTCTTAAACTTCTGACTGGAGCCTATATTTTGAAATGAGGATTTCTGCTTAGGGGGAAGAGTGTCAGATGCAATGAGGCACACAACAGATAGTGTATTGGTTCCAGATCACTAATTTATTTATAGTAGAGAACATGTTCTAGAGAATGACATTGCCTTAATTACAATGAGTGAGATCGCTTAACGCTAATATTGATCGACTAGTGAGCGCATAATTACATATTTGGAGTTAACCTCTTTCATTTCCAACATTATCTCGTTCATTAAGGATTTAAGAGTTGACTGTTAAAGAAGTTGATAAAAAGTTAACAATTTCCCGAAAATGCAAGTAATATCAAAACCACTGTAAAATTCTTGAAGCTAATTACATAAAATGTGTGCTGTAGTATAATCGACTTTGTTCCACTTCTGAGATACGGATTAAGTTTTCTTCAATTTTAATTTCTGTATAATCTAGTCCGAGGTTTCCCGTTTATATGAGAATTTTTCTGCAAATAGCACTGTTTTTTTCTTTCTAGTACAGCTACATATTTGAACTGTATTGACGCAGACTAGTCATATTTGATATACGCAATGCCGTATATAAGGGGTGATTTCTATGGGTTCTAGTAGTAGTTGCGCGTGGCCGAGAGGATAGCTTGTTGGACTCACCACCGTGAGGACCAGTATTATGAAATCACATCTGGGGGTAAATGTAAAATAATATTTTAAAAATCTCACTCCGTACATGACGTTGTGAGAGCAAGGGCATACATATAATTAACACACATATACACTTACCACCTCTGATACACCGGAAACATGCAGTATTGACAGTTTTTTTTAATGTCTAGGGGTTTAAACTTATTCCTTGAAAATCTAGAACATGTTATTTTATTCTAAAAGACCAGCACTCGTAACATCATAAAACACCCGTTATTGTTCTCTCCCCACCCCCCATCCTCTCGAAAAAACTCTTCCAAAAAACCACACAAATAAAGCGATTAGCTTTTCTTTAAACAGAACAACTCTTTATCGAATTCACATCTACAACCATGACCATTTGATCAACTTCACACGCTACAACCCTAACTATTTGAACAAATTTCCATCTACAACCCTGTCTGTTTGGTTGGAGGTGGACAACTTGAATACCACCACATAGTTGTAGACTTCCATGTAATTTGATGTCCACATAGATAATGAGGATAAATAGTGTCCATATACACATAGACAATGAGGATAAATAGTGTCCATATACACATAGACAATGAGGATAAATAGTGTCCATATACACATAGACAATGAGGATAAATAGTATGTATATACACATAGACCACCCCTCTACGAGTAATGTCCTTCTACCCAAAGCAATTGATACCGCTGAGATATACAGTCTTCATGGTTTTTGCTGTCGATATCTAATAGGATGTTACCACCGGCCCCAGCAATGGGGATATATTTATATCTGGTGTTTGTTATGGTGCTTGCCCTGAGACGAGCATCAAGGCAAGGACGATCTCGGATCATATGCATCGAAAGTGGTCCAGTTACTGGATGTTCTTTTCAATTGCTTCGAGGCGCCAGGAGCCATGAAAATAGAGCAATTGGTCAAAACACAAGACTACTGAAAACAATACACTGGATTGCTGAAGGTGTCAAAGCAAAATAGATCTGGAATATATCCAGAATTAAAAGCTAGTACATGTATGCTGCTTACAAAAACCTCATCTTAAAAAAAACAGCTTTTCAAATAAATATATTTTTAATTATATCGATCAGATCGAATAGGCATGCGAAAACGTGGAAATTTAACGTTCGTTAAATTAAGAAGAATATTAGTGAACGCCAGGTATCAGATACTCCACTTCAGGACAGAAAGTGCAGAATTTCACCCCCTCAAGTACTACTGTTCGAATGATCATTCATTAGTACTAGACACAATCTCAGTGAAAGGAAAATTGATCGCTTGCGGATATTTCAATAGTCATTCCCGGAGTTGGCGATTATGATCATATGGATAGAAGAGATGATGAACTAGAACACTGGCAGGATGTGCATGGAAGTAACCAATAAGTTGACATATCCTCAACCTACTACACAAGATCATGGTAAAACATCTCCACACCACTCCTGACATTCCACTCACCAAATTTGGAGTGGGACATAGTCGTGTTGTTGGAAAACAGCTTGGAGGGAACGACCACCGACCGGTCTTTCTGACTGTAGAAAATGAATATATTTTAAGAAAGCAGCACAAGTATCACTAGATGAAAGTACAAGAAGGCAAGCTGGACAATGTATCAGTGTACACTCAAAGAACTAGAATATGCAATATCTTAACTGAAAATGGAGAAGGCACTAAGAGCTGATGGAGTGTCCATTAGAATTATTAAAATCTTGGAATTGCTGCAAAAACAATATTGCTGCACATCAGTAGTATCTGTTTTGTCCCCCTCGCTATTTCTGGTCTAAATCAATGACCTGGTTGCTGAACTACCACATGGTACAAAAGTGGCAATGTGTGCTGATGACATCGCAATAATAATAATAATAATAATAATAATAATAATAATAATATTAATAATAATAATAATATTAATAATAATAATAATAATAATAATAAGACACAGACCCATAAGAAACACAGAAAAGCCCCACATCATCAACACACAGGGTGTGATTAGAGGAGAGGGAAGAAAATGTACCTTTTTTGAAGAAAAAAACAACGAACAACGCGAAATCAATAACTTATTGAGACTTTGAGTCTACATGTGCTTAAATGACTGCTGGAGTGGAGAGCGGAGCACTTATGGGAGTGGCGTGTGTGCTATGATGCTATTTGTAATCATGAATAAAGAGTCAGCTCACAAAGCCCTGCTATCTATATCCTCATTCATTCGGAGAAGTGTAAAAAAAATCCTGCCCAGACCATTCATTCATGTTATCAATCCAGGATACTCTCTGAGTTTCTCTCCTCCTTCCACCCTCAGCTGTTCCTTGCAACAATAAAAAATTAGAAATCGAGTCTTGTCACGTTACATGTCCAAACCGAACAAGTTGACGCTGTTTCACCGCTGTCAATGTAGTTCTTGATATCCTGCAAGTTTGTATATTTGCTGTCGTACAAATATATTTGTCATGTGTTCTATATAGCTAATTCTTAACAAACGTCTGAAGAACTGGTTTTTAAAAAGAAAACAGGAATCCTTCTTTCTGTGTCTGCATTGCGTATCCAACTTTCATATCAATATAAAAGTATATTTAGCACTAGCGATTCAAATATATTGATCTTTACTCTAAGACTGATCTTACTTTTCCATTTCATACTCAACAGTGCAATGACAGTCAGCTATCTCCATATCGAGTCTTAGCTTAATTCGTATTTCACATATTTGAGACCCTTCTTCAACAGTCAGCTATCTCCATATCGAGTCTTAGCTTAATTCGTATTTCACATATTTGAGACCCTTCTTCAAGTTTGTGCCCGTTTAACCAGATATTCGTGGAACATTGCTTGATTTCACTGTCAAACACCGCTTGTTTCCCGTTAAGGAGTTGCAGGGAGGAACTTTGTAGCTTTCAATAGTCACCAATAGCTTGCTTTTATCTATGTTAATTTTCATGCTATATTTAGAACTTCTTCTTCTTCTGCGTTCGTTCTCAAACTCCTGCAGATTAGCAGGATGTAGTCCAGAGAACGGAATGCGTTGTGTCATGGTTTACAGAATTGCTGCGATATCTGCGCCTTTCGTCTGACAGATCCGACTTGAGCATAGCTTTGGGTCACTGACCCTACATGGGATGGGACAGCCAACTCCATCCCATAACCTCCTTAATCGTCTTTTACGACATGCGTGGAAGATAAACAGTGTTGCTATTCTTTGCTCCCCTTTCGGGCCCCGGAAACACAAGAGCGATATTTCGGATTAACTTCTTCAAAATGTGAGGTGAGTTCCTGGAGTTCAGATATGCCAAAATAGTGCATAGAAGAGCGTGCGACAGTGGCTACCAAATAGGAACATAGAGCTACATTTGTCTTATTCACATGGGCAAACAAATTGTATGTCAACATTAAGATAAGTGCAGACCACTACTCTCTTTACTTTTCACTATTACATAAAACTGATGAAATCAAGATAAATGAATGGCTCATGAAAGAGGATAAAAAAACCCACATATCTCGAATCATATTTGAGACATACTTAAATGGAATGTGCATATCAACAAAGCAACAATAAAGGCCAACAGAAAGTTATCCATCCAGAGAAAACTAAGTGCGAGCACATGTGGAACCAATGGGAACATGCTTAGGAAAGATTACCAGCAGGACATAAGATCACACCTGGAATGTGAATCAAGATTAAGCATCGTATTACATGAGTTAGAAAAAGTGCAAAATCACGAACTTAAGAGTATCACTGGGACAATAAAATCAATACCCATAGTAGAAATAAAGGAGAGGATACAAACACTAAATGAAGGCAGAGAGACAAAGGCGTTAATACATGCAGAAAAGTCCCACTGTATACCAAATCTCCCAATGAAAGACATATATATTTCAAAATTTAGCAATCAGGCGACTGAAAAAACATAGCTTTCTTCATTAGGTCATCATCTCCGTAGAAAAATCTCGGACTTTTCCTGAAGTTAGCAGCGCACTAAAGTCTGTACCAGAACCCAGAACAAACCCCTTGGAGAGAGCATAAATTAGACACGTAAAACACAGGTTTATATATCGTTTCAATGGGACACGACAGACTATAGCTAAAAATAGTAGGTAATGATGGGCAATGATTGTGCTCATCATTGCCCATCATTACCCACTAGTTTTAGCTATAGTCTGTCGTGTCCCATTGAAACGATATATAAACCTGTGTTTTACGTAAGTCTAATTGTTGTTACGTGGCACGCATTTACGTTGTATTCATTGTCGGAGAGAGCATAGTGAATTATCTATTCATATTCAAACTTGTGATAAACGAATTTTCAATAAGAATAAACAAAATAGTGTAAAACGTAAGACAGTTACTCTCTGTCTCCTGGATGATGAATATCCACATGTCATATGGATCAGAGTGTATACATATGGATCAGCAGAAAAAGCAGTGAAAAATGGAGGAACGGAAATATTTATAGACAAGCAAAAATGTTAAGGATGCAATCAAAGCACAAAAGGAAAATTTATGTCAAAATTGCAATACGGAAATCCAGGTAATCAAGATGGCAGACGAAAAAAATCTCATTTCCCAAGTCTGTTTTTTTGTTACATTTGGTTTTTACAATTACAATTATTGTGAACGGCAACATTTTTAGGTGAAAATATCATGTACAAAAGTCCTATCACTTAAGTTTCAAGATCATTGAGCGGACCAATACTACATACACACATTGTGAAATAAATCATTGAGGGGACCAATACTACATTCACACATTGTGAAATAAATCATTGAGGGGACCAATACTACATTCACACATTGTGAAATAAATCATTGAGGGGACCAATACTACATTCACACATTGTGAAATAAATCATTGAGGGGACCAATAATACATTCACATATTGTGAAATAAATCACTGAGGGGGGGGGGGAACCAACACTATATTCAAGAATTATTACTGTATGTATGTATCTTACCAAAAATCTTTATCTAATTTATATTCCCCCAGAAGGGTCAGCTCCACATCCCCCCATATTCTTCTGCAGAATAGGGCACGCAAAAACAACATGTACAAAAATGAAAAATATACTGTGTAATATGGCATTGTCATTAGATGTGAGGAAGATTGTTCTGTAGGGCTATATAACTCGTATACTAACATATTGACGCGAGTCATGGACAATAAACAAACTGGAAAGTGGGAAATTAAAGCAATAGAGATGTGATTCTACAGAAGAATCCTGAGAATACCATGGACTGCCAGGAAAACTAATGTGGAGGTGTTGAAAAAATTAACTGCTAAATGGCGCTTAATCAATAACATAAGAAAAAGACAATCTTCATGTTTTTGGCTACGGTATGAGACAAGGAGGTTTGGAAGATATTAATATGATCAGTAGGTTATCATTGCTTCCTGAACTGAATCTAAATGTATGAAAGTGCATGATATATTTATCTTCGTTACAAGTTTACATTCTTTTTAAAAACAGTTCCCTGCTTAAAATTTTAAAAACTTGTGACAGAAATTGCAGATATGATAGATCTAAGTGAAGACAAAACAGATAATGATTATGTTTGCAACAGTGTTAAAAAAAATGTTGAATAACAACAACTGCATTGTATAAACACTGAAACCTACAATAGAAGAAAAAAAGAAGTCAAGATAACAAAAGAAACCTGAATGACGGAAACCAAAGGAAACATTTCTGATGACATAAGCGGCTGTAATTATAACAGCAGCAGGGGCTCGCTGCGTAATTCAATTCAGTTCTTTCAAAAGTAAACATCCGACCCAATCCTCCAAACATGGTTTTTGTAATTTCACAATAGGACACCAGTTTAGCAGGGCGGGGAACCCCCGCTCATCTCTTTGGGAACTTCTCATACAAGTTTAAACATCTTGAACAATTGAGTTATTCACAAAGAAATTTTTGAAGAAAACTGAAACACAAAATGAGTTACCTGAGAAGATGAATGATGGGTGTGTGAGGACAGCAATGTGTGAAGGGTTGTGTGAGGCGAGCACTGTGTGTAGATTTGTTATTAGTGAAGAAGGGAAGTGTTTGGCCGAAATCTTATCATACAGTTGAGTTCATGTCTTACAAGTTGGTAGCGCACATTTGAGATCATGTCTTATAACATACTATCATATCCAATTCAGACGTAGCGATCAACACATTATCATTATGGCTATATGTATTTTATAGGCAGTATTTAGGCGTAGTTGTTCATCATTGCTTTCTGGAGTGCCTAATGCACAACAGCCTGCGATGGGGATTGAACTTGGCACCGTGGCAGTCGGAGACACGCACTGTACAACTAAGCAACAGACCCGCACTCATTGTCTTGTAAAAATGTGTATATATAAAACAGAGGGTCGTTTAATACTTTCTATCAATCGGTGCAGTGCCGACTAGTGTCGGCAATAATGGATTTTCACAGTTCTTTGCCTCGAGTCTCTTGACTGAGGAGCATCCCATAATTCTCCGTTGCCCGAAAGCAAACACAGCATAGCAACATGGTGACCTACCATACATATTGTAAGAGGCAACTAATGATTTTTAGGGCTGTCGGCTGTCTAATCCCATTTATAAAAGTTACCCAACAAACATGCTGCAGTGAATTGTTTCGAGCCGCAAGGCGTATATATCGCAGCCAAGTTATAAATCATCTCTGATTGGTAGCGTATCCTATTCAGGTCGTATCCATCAATCCGGAAATTTTTGGCTGTAGTGATATTATAAGCAGTATAAATTCGTTCAGTAGTTTACCATTGCTTTCTGAGCGATCCGGATGATCAAATTCTTGTGACGGGGATCGTACTCGGTACCTTTGGCCATCACACACGCGCTCTGTACCACTTCCCCAATTACGATCTCAGGAATACATCTGGATAACCAGCCAGAGTTTGAGACCGAAAGTATATAAAGAACACAAACAGCTGGATCAACAGGAAAACTTTATACAATTCTAGATCGATAAAAGTGGATTTGATTGTGATTTTCAAGTCATACTTACCACAATGTAGTACATGAAATACGATCACAGAATTTCTTAGAATGAAGATCACAGAATTTCTTAGAATGAACTTCGTTTGTCTGCAACTGTTGCAGTTATTTATAAAACGAACATCCTTGCAGAAGATTCCATCTAAAAAACGGCGCTGGTTAATAACTAAGTTATTTCTTATTGGCCTTAGTATGGAAGTCTCAGAAAGGAAATGGTCGCAAGGAGTGTGTCGCCAAGGAGATAAAACGTTTTCCACTGAAATGTTACATTGAAATATTGGCTCAATGCGGCCCTTAAAATGTACATGTACCATTCCACACAAAAATGAACATAAAAATTGTAAAAAGAAGTTATAAAAGTTAGATTCCATAACGAATTAATCTAAAAATGTTTAAATTCAAACAACAAACATTCAACACGTGCTGCATGGGCCACCAGCAGAGCATGTTATTAGTGCTAAACTCAGCAAGCATTCAGCAGAAATGCTGGTGACACGCCAAAATTAGGGTGTTTTTAATGATGTCTGAGCATGAAACAAAAGGTGCTAATAAAAAAAAGCGTGGTGTATTTGTGAGACCACAGTGGTCTTCTTGAGCTGTACTCACAAAATTGTCTTTATAAGCAACACAGCTACTGCGAACAGAGCCGAAACACATTTCCCTCAAGGAGGGGGGGGGGGGGGGTCTACATTTAAAAAAAGGGCATTCGTGCATTTTCATGTGTCAATTCTTCCATTTTTTTGGAAAATTTGATGACCTATTTGTGAAACATCGCTCAGGCGGGCGAGGGGGTGTGTTTGACTTTTGATCAAGCTCCTGGTACTGAAAGCCATGTTATAATTTTGCTGAGGGGGGTGGTTGAGGCCCTACCTCCCCCCCCCGTAATCCCCTCCTCCCTATATACGATGGTTGTATACCCAGTGTATATCAATATATCTCAACGATACCAGTTCATAACGAAAGAGACATCCAGTAATAGCTGGACGGTGTTACTGTCCGAAATGTGGCTTAGAGGCTTGCAGATATCTCATTCAATTTTTGTCAGATTACGGCAGCACTTTGCCCAAAGGGGATCGTCGAGGATCTTCACACCTCGAGAAGATCGCTTGTGGCAAGCACGACAAGTGCAACTTTTAACAGTTTCCCATAGATACTATCAACGCTCTAAGCAGTGATCAGACTTTTCGGAATAGCCTATACGATGAAAACCTTCGTGCTTGCAGTCCATCCATTCAACCACACTTGACTGCTGCCCACTAAGCAACTCGGTTAGCATGGTGTATGCAGCACGTGCATTGACGACGTGCACAGTATGAGTCCCAATTTGTCTTGGAGCCTTCAGATTGGCGAATATCAGTATGGAGGCGTTGTGATGAACGTTTTAGTGATGGTGCATAATGTTATGAACCGTAGAGCGATGAGGATGGTCTGACGACTAACACCGTGCCTCTTGAAGAACAAGAAACTGACTGAACACTCGTAGTACAATATAGGAACTAGCGACGATACATATTGTTTACAACTAACCCTTGCAATAATGTCATTAACGTGCTTTGCATATCCTTCTATTTAGAGAGCCGATGTTATTTCCGATACCATTCTATGCCAAACTCTGTCTCAATATAAGTATCATTATGTTGTTCACATCTTACTATAATGATATGTTGTGATGTCTGCACATTCTCGTATGATGAGTAGGGAGTAGAAATGAATGATTGTATTGTTCATTCTCGTATGATGATCAGAGAGTAGAAATGCATGATTGTATTATTCATTCTCGTATGATGATCAGAGAGTAGAATGAATGATTGTATTGTTCATTCTCGTATGACGACTAGGGAGTAGAAATGAATGATTGTATTGTTCATGCAGTATGATGACTAGGGAGTAGAAATCAATGATTGTATTGTTCATGCATCTGATCTGTTTCCAGTGATGGCTGTTGCTCAGAAAGGACGGTTGTGTTTTTTGGCAGCCATATATGCTTGAAAATATAGTAAAATTAGAGCAAAAGCCGAGTGAAAATTGCATTAATGAAGTCACACAGCAATATCGCAAATTACCAAATATACATCAATGTATGAAGCTGTCTGGATTTCTGCGGTATGTATTAACACAATTTACACAGTTGTTATGGGTACAGCCTTAAGAAAAATGAGTGTAAATTGTACACTTTTACACTCATTTTATATGTTTGCATATTGTCTGTATCTCAAGTTGTCAACGTCCAATTGTATATTACAGGTCTATCACAAACGCACGCTGTTTTTAAACTTATTGCTCCATTCATACGCATCCTGATTGACAATCATGTGTCACATTCCTGGATCTTCATTTGCCGATTAATCTATATAGGTCTCACACTTTTCACTGATATAATAAGTGGAAGACATAAGTCATCCTCTTATATGTATGTCATTATTGGGACTGCCATTATGCCGTCTTGTTATTCGCCTGCAACAAGATGGCTAGTGCACAACACTATTGACACCCTTAAAAAGCGATGACAGATTACAAGACTTTGCCATGTCTATTATAATTTCTGTCACTTTTGTCTAAATGTAACGTTTCTCGATAAGTCTAAAGTTCTGTGTGAACCACTTTTTGTAAGATACAGCTATCGAAATAACTAGAAGAATTAAACGTGAAATGTGTTCCAGATTTGTTTCTGCGGTTGTTAATTTCATGAATACTGTTTAGCTGTTTATTTTGTCAAAGTTTGTAAAGAAAATATTTTTTACAATTTCTCATCTGGATTATGACATTCAAAAAATATTCTTATTTGGATCTTGGCGCTAGTTTCCTATGTAACTTGGATCTCGTGGCTAGTTGTCTACGTAAGTTTGATCTTGGGGCTAGTTTTCTATGTAACTTGGATCTTGTGGCTAGTTGTCTACGTAAGTTTGATCTTGAGGCTAGTTTTCTTTGTAACTTGGATCTTGTGGCTAGTTGTCTACGTAAGTTTGATCTTGAGGCTAGTTTTCTATGCAACTTGGATCTTGTGGCTAGTTGTCTACGTAAGTTTGATCTTGAGGCTAGTTTTCTATGTAACTTGGATCTCGTGGCTAGTTGTCTACGTAAGTTTGATCTTGGGGCTAGTTTTCTATGTAACTTGGATCTTCGTGGCTAGTTGTCTACGTAACTTTGATCTTGTGACAAGATTCTACGTAACTTGAATCTCGTGGCTAGTTTTCTACATAATTTGGTAAACAGATCATTGAATGTTTACCCCAAGCAGTGCAATCCTTTCACAAATCCGTACATCCTTTCTAGCTGCAAAATAAAAGTTTAAAAAAAAATGTCATTTCCTAAATATTCATCATTTAACAAATACGTACCTGTGGTATTCCTGACAGATGCAATGTCAGTGCTTCAAGCTCTCCAGTCTGAAAAACTAACAGACTTGAAAAAAACTAGAGAATTGTCTTACCAGTATAGGGTAACCATGCAGTGGATACCCTCTCACTGTGGAATACCAGGAAATGAAAAAGCAGACCAACTGGCTAAGGAAGGTGCTGCCGAAGACCAACCAGATATACCAATCACCTACCATCAGAAAAAACAGATTATCAAGTCAATAAGAAAGCCACAGACACCAACACAAGATTATCATATTATGAACAGACCAGAACAAGTTATAATTCTACGTCTCAGAACAGGACACAACCGACTCCGAAGTCACATGTATACAAAGTTCAAGATTGGCAACACGGCCATGTGTACATGTGGACAGGCAGCACAGAGTGCCAAACATATACTTCAAGAGTGTTCTGAGCATGAAACGCTGAGGCAGACATATTGGCCAGAGGAAACAACACTGGAATCAAAACTCTATGGGACACTGTATGAACTACAAAAGACAGTGAGTTTTATTAAGGAGACAGAATTACAGATATAGACATGTTTCAAGTGAACGAAAGAAGAAGAAGAAACAAATACGTTTCAGAACAATGATAACAATAACTAGTATCAGATTTTTACTAGGTCTGAAGATTTGGAAAAATAAAAATAAAAAAATTCGAGAAGTCGGAAAATCATAAAAGTCAGCGGTGTTCTTCGATTCATATCCAGAGAACGAATGAAGCAACGGCCATCAGGGGCATGGAAGCTCATCTTTTCCTACTGAATTACGACCCCGCTGGTTTTTACGTCGACGCCTTTTCAAATTAGAAGACGGGAAATTGAGTGTTATTAAACAGAAGAAGAGTAACATATTCGTTCTTTTCTATTATCATGATATTCGTTTATATATATATATGACACTGAACCAACAAGATGATTTTTTCAACACTAATATTCTAGCAATATATAGTAGGACATGATATTGAGCATCATAAAACTATTAAAAGTATGTGTGCCTACGGCAAATCCCTCACGGTTTAAATACTGCAAAGATATTGGTTTCCTCAAATAGGGATAATCCACAATGATGTAAAATTATTTTAAATAAAAATTATTAGTAAATTCCCTCCCCCCCTCTTTAGTATAGTCGTATTTGCAGTCCTGTCATATAGTTATATTTTAGTATATTCGTATTTGCAGTCCTGTCATATATTTATATTTTAGTATAGTCGTATTTGCAGTCCTGCCATATATTTATATTTTAGTATAATATTATTTGTAGTCCTGCCACATATTTATATGTTTGTGTAGTCGTATCTGCAGCCCAGACATATATTTATGTTTTAGTATAGTCGTATCTGCAGTCCTGCCACATATTTTTAATATAGTATAGTCGTATTTGCAGTGCAGACCAAGTATGCGGCAGGACTGTAAATACAACTATTCTAAATATAAGTATGTGGTATGATTGCAAATGCGACTATACTAAACAGGGGAGAGGAAATTTATAATAATTATTTTAATCGTTTTATGTTGTTTTGGATTATCCCTTAAAAAAAACACCAATATCTTTCCAGTATTCCAGTACTTCCAAATTCCTCGCAGTGAGGGATTTGGCAGACGCACACATCCTTTGAGTAGTTTTATGACGTTGAATATCATGTCCTACTATTATGATGGTACAGAGGTAGTTCAGTTGTTAGCCATCTGGCTTCCTGTTCGGTGGGGGGGGGGGGGGGGATCAGGGTTTAATTTCCAGTTCAACTGAAAATAATTTTTAATCACCATCGACTCCTAGAACGACCCCTTCTAAGAAAATGTGTACCAGATCTTCGGGGAAAATAAAGGTGAAGGTTGATACTGACTATTTCATTCCCAGGTGCCCGGTCAATACAGGAATCAACAGCGTGGAAAAGTGAAAACTTTACCATTTTTTAAAACTATCTTGATGAATGGGCCGGTCTGAACTCTACACATAAACCATCTCTGTCTAACAAATCATGGTATGTCGATTTCGCATTTTAATCCAGATAACAATAAATACCCATAGCTAACGGAAGATTTACAAATCAAAGCCGCGGACACAGTTGGGCATTGTTCTAATATGCAATATCCCCTCCTTTATGAGAACAGAATATGGTGTTTAGCACTACAAAACTTTTAGATAAACAGAATATGGTGTTTAGCACTACAAAACTTTTAGCAGAACAGAATATGGTGTTTAGCACTACAAAACTTTTAGCAGACAGAATATGGTGTTTAGCACTATAAAACGTTTAGCAGAACAGAATATGGTGTTTCGCACTACAAAATAGCAACAAAGATTGCCATATGCCACCCCCCCCCAACCCTCTTTCCACTGTTTATTTTTTAATGAAAACGAATTGCTGGAAATTAACATTCCAGATTATTCAAAAAAAGAAGAAAACAATAGTTATGATAGTTTATTTCTCTTCAAAGACCATCTCACCCATTAGCAAAGATAGTTGCATCTCCAGAGCTATTGTGATTCCTTTAGCCTATTGCGCAATATCAATCCTAGCGAAATTCTCATTAATTCATCGCTGCAACGTAAACATAAACAATGTATAGGTTGATGATTTCAATAACGTTATATTTTTCCAATAATATCTAGGTAATCAATACACGACTCACCTCTGCAGTAACACAGATGTGCCTCTGGATTGTAAAAACCGAGCAACCATTGCAAACGCTGTAAAATATGTCTGCAAACACAGACTAATTGTTAAGCATGGGCAATAGCGTGCGAGTTTTTGATTTTAATTTTCCACGATGCCATTATTAACATATTTTAATGCCCTTATTTTTTTTTTCAAAAGTAAATGCAACACAAAAGAACGTTATTACATTTAGTATATTTTGAGATATTTGAAAGCAAAATGGAGCGAATTTATGAACGGACTATAACAAAAGAAGATTATCCAAGTGACATACCATCATAAACTTTTGACGACGATCAGTGCCTACTCCATATTTAAAATAAATAACTGGAAGACAACATAAACCGAACCCACGAAAACTGTCTCATATACAACACAAAGATCATTACCGGAAAAACAGAAATCATGTCCATATGCAGAGGAGCCATCACAATCAATATAAATATAAACGATCAATCATTATAACAAGCTCGTGAATTTAAATAGCTTGACCTTAGTAGCATTTTTACAGAAGAGTGAAGATTGTGTAGAGAAATCCAAATAAGATTTCAATAAACTACAGTAGGAATCCGATTATCAGAATTAATTAGAGATATGACTTTCAGATAATCATAAATTCGGATAATTGGATACAGCTAAGGAATGATGGAAAACTGTGTACATACATAAAATCATACATTTAAATGAACGGAATTTTATTGATAAAAGTACAGTAATATGTAAGCAGCTATGTATTTTGCAACTATGCAAAACAAAGTGCAAACTTAATAGAGCACGAATCACAAAGCGAACGAAAAACAAAACAAAACAATGACAAAAAATTGGCGATCTGCAGAGTAGAAAAGGGCATTGACTCATTGCTTCGCTGCTATTAATAACTCCAGTTACACACCATTATAACGGCACTTGCGTACTGCCCCTGGACCTCTCTACCGCGTCCGCTAACGCTTTCGCTCCACATTTATTTCGCCCAAATTCTATTCGGATAATTGGAATTCGGTTTATGTGGATTCGGATAACCGGATTTCTACTGTATATCAATTATTAACTTTGCCAACCGTAAAATCGTCATTTTCTTCTATGTCAACCCTGAATTTCCAATTTTCTTCTTTTTCTTCTTCTTGCCCTGCGTTTATTCTCAAACTTCTGCAGATTTAGCAGGATGTAGTCCGGGGAATGGAATGCGATGCGTAATTGATTACAGCTTAGATGCGATATCTGCTCCTTTCAGCCTGACATATCCGATGTCAGCATGGCTTCTGGGTCACTTTGACCCTATATGTGATGGGACAGCCAACTCTGCCGCGTAACGTTACGACATTCATGAAAATTGAAGTGTAGCTATTACTTGCTCCCCCCTTCGTACCCTGTAACACAGAACTATCTTTTTTATTGAAGACCAAAAAGCAAATATGAATCTCCTTCTTCATATTAATATTGTGACATCTGTCACACGTGAACGCTTACTAAAGAACAAGAGAGGAAACTCACTACATATAAAATAAGATATTTAAGCTGGCGTGAACAACAAAGGGATTATAAAACAGTGTTTTAACCAAGTGGCCAGGAAAGACCAAGAAGAAAGTGTATCGATGGAGTGTATCACTGTCGTCATAGTAACCTTGCATAGCAAGCATCAAAACATGAAAACCCATTATCATGAAGACCTGGTAAGCCCAACAGCAGCACAAGCAGAGATACAGACACAAGAAGAAGAATGATTGGGTGGTCAGAATTGAGGTTTTAATGTAATGCTTTGTTCGCCACGAAAAGAAATTTTGCTGTTGCGTTGCAGTTAGAATTAATGTAGCATTATCTATGTCTTTCACTTCAAGACATTCGTTTTCAGTTTGGGCACTATTGTAGGATGGATTTATTTCACTCATGGAATTGTGGCAGCTTAGCAGACTTTCACTAATACAACCTGTTAACCCCTTAGCTGCGGAGGTATCCTTAAGGATATGATGAGGGGTTGTAGCCATTTTGTTGAGATCTTCTGTTTCTTAGTTTTCTAGAGAAACAATTCATCTGGACGCTTTAATATAAGCATCCAGGCATATTTTTTCCCTTGGAAGCTAAGAAGAGGAGGATCTCCAAAAAATTACGGTGGTTTTAGATCATATTCTTAAGAATACCTCCGCAGCTAAGTTAACAGTCAACTCTCAGAAGTGTTATTAGCAAGACTATGTTACACAGCCACCTCTTAGTTGTATTAACAGAGCTAGATTATACAGCCTGTTAACAGTCCCCGTTCAGAAATCATATTAACAAGATTAAGTAATAAATCTGTTAACATCCACTTCTCAGAATTGGTATTAACAAGGCTAGGTTATACAGACTGTCAACAGTCACCGTTCAGAAGTCATATTAACAAGATTAAGTAATAAATCTGTTAACATCCACTTCTCAGAATTGGTATTAACTTGGATAAGTAATTATTAAATACCAGAAACATACATGGTTAAATAAGTGTTAATGTAACAAAAAAATATAAATGATATGAAGAAAAACGAGCTTGGCGTTGTAGGTAAAGTACCTTACAAAAACAAAACAGTAAAAAACACAACAACAATGTTAGATGGAATGAGCTCATCAAACTTATCGGCCAGGTACTTTTAAAAAATCGCTGAAGACCTAATTTTAATTAAACAACAGGTCTTCTTTTAACTCCAACAAGATCGTAAATTCTCATCTGCTGATATGAAAATGAATAACAACTGCCACTTCGATTGTGCTTTAAATTATTGCATACATGTAATTGCGTTTATTGTTCCACAAAAATAGTACTATCCATATGTTATCTTTTTTTTTTTTTACAGCGAAGATGAAAACAAACAGGAAATGTACACTTCCCAACAACCTTACGCCCATTTATCAATAATTAGAATTGTAAACATGAAAACTAATTCTCTACTGAATCTGTACATCCACAAATGAAAAGTTGTTTCGGAATATCCAATTCATAAATTCATTATATTTCAAAAATGTATTTTAATTTGTAACTTTGTTTCTGTATGTGTATTTTGTTTCGTTTCTCAAAACGTGAGTGAATATTCTCAGATAATTCAAAGTGTAGTTAACATAGAGAAAACTAGACTTTTTAAGAGTCATTTAAAAAAAAAACAAAAAAAAACAAGAGAATATAAAAAATATGCAATGAGAATGATTGCTTGTTGTCATCATTAGTGTATAAAGTAATTACATTGCCATGAAGAAACCCAGCCCTTTTTGCTAATGCCTGGACATGTAATCAGGAGCCACTTCTGTAAGCCAACACTGCCTGTATTATTAGGCCTGCCAGGTATTTTCGAAAGATTGCAGCCAGGTTTTCTCATAAAATAAGGCCAAATAAAATTATTTTAAAATTACGTTCAAGCGTGATATATTCTGGGCGCACGTGTAATGATGATATCAAATTAGAATTTTACAATCACATTTTGTATGAAAGCTTATTTAATATTGATTTTAAATTCGTTTCTTATTTATTAAAAAAATTAATTTGTGGTACATTGTCCAAAAATAATGATTTCTTTGTTTAGTTTGATCTCAGTGCCACCTGGCAACACTTGACTTTAAATTTTCTGCAGCAGCAAAAACATCAGGTTTGAATGCTCACATTTCAATGACCAATTTGTCGTCCTTCAATTACTCAACCGCGTAATCTGTCATTACCCCAGGGAACTTCTAACGGCATATTTCCAATGAAAGAAATCTTACTTCAGTAGAGAAAAGCAATAATTTCAAACCATAGGTTTGACTTGTTATTCATCAAGTAATTACCCATCTTTCAAGACATTTTAACTGAAATATTAGCTAGGTTTCATTAGGATAATGTCATTGAACAGTTATTTCGATGTCAAACTCACAATGTTCAAATAAACAAGCAAGACATCCCTGTATTTCTATGGATATTTCTCTATTAATTACAGTACATCCATATGTTTATTGAGAATGCTAGGCAACGTTGACTTTCTTTACATGGACGGTACCTTGGTGGTTGCTGAGAACAGTCTGGTTACAATTAGTTATGTGTAGTTATTTGATTTGTTAAAGATGATATAAATGTGTTAGAAGCTAGATTACAAGCAAGGAAGAAATATACGACTCGCACAAATACATAAAAGTAACAAAACGAATATATACAACAAAGAAAGAACAGTGGTTTCTTTGTGTAAACATGTTTTTATCATATTGCTGGCTTCATTATTTAATTACATTTTCTCGTGTGAGAAATTCTGGCCGAAATTCTTCACTTCATGTATTCCCGTTAACAAGTGCCAGGATATAAGAAGATTTCATAAGTTGTGCAAATAGAAGCCGCTTCGTTATAGCACAGTCACAACAACGTGTGTAGGTTAGAATTTGAATTTTTCCACCTAAATTAAAAAAAGATCGAATTCTTAACGTGGTCTGAACTTGAGTAGTCACCATTATGAGACCGGCGCTCTAACCATTCAGCAAAGTAAAACAACATCAGCTGTTAAACTACATAATAAAAGCTGGATGTTTATGGAAAACAGCGAAATTGCAATCTTTATCATACCTCACAGTCATCTGTCAATTCATGCTCACTCTCCCTACTGAATTGGTCGCTCCTCCTTCTCCATAACTGAACTGTCACTAACTCTCCATTGTTATTATCACACCAACAGGGTGGCTCCATGCCAAGCTCGCTAGCCACCCGCCGCCCCGATCACAGATGAAATTATAGATCCAATAATTCGATAACACCGAGTTGTTGAATAACGGCGTAAATTTCTTCCCGTTAAAATTAGGTAGCCTATTAAGTTGAGCCCTGTCATCTTCTGCTGTTTTCTGTCCAACGAAAGGGCTCTTAAAAGCCAACCAAATTTGATTTCTGCTTGATACAGGCCGAGTAAAACCGTTGTAAAAATCTGAAGCGACAACCATTTTTCATGAGACATTTCCAATTTGTCAGGAGATGTTTGGCGAGAAATAAGGTAAATCACGTAAAATCTTCTGTCATCGTGTATTAGACACATACAAAGTTGGATTAGCCACACTCAAAGGGGTATTAGTTGGATTCAGATCAAGCACATCCAGAGAAAAACCTAAATCTGTTAGCGCAGAGTGTTTCGGAGATAGATCTACTATTAAATATTGCACTGCCTAGTCGGATGTAATACGGGGAAATGAATGACCGTGTCATAATTTACAGTTTGATTGCGATATCTATACCTTTCGGCGAAACACATCCGACTTCAGCATGGTTTTTCGGTAACTTTGACTTTCAATGGCTTCTGACAGCTAACTTCACTCCCACAACATATATAATTTCATCTTACGACATGCGCTAAGTTCAAATATGTGCTCCCGTTTCGGACCCAAGCAACACACGCCTAACTCATATTTTTATTCTATAAAGCTTTCATTGTACGGTCTTTTTCGTTTTGCAGGCGATCATTAAGCAGAAAATAACTATCTGTGCAGTATCTCTCATGAATATCTCTATGCAATAAAATCAGATATAGAACATTTGCGTTTGTGACATCCTCTTTTGTCCTATTTTTATACTTTTTTAAAACGATTCCGTCAGTTGTGAGCAGGGTGTGTTTCCCAGGCAGTGAGCTAATCGGTCAGTTTCTTCATT
>CM067298.1:77881487-77891487 GCA_034231615.1 Meghimatium bilineatum | reverse complement strand
AGAAAAAAAGAAGGGGAGGTGGTGTATTTTCCGCTTTTTTCATTGCTTCCTAGTACTAAATGTCATGCTCTAAATTAGGAGGAACTGTAGGATTCTAGTAACAGATAGAAGGTCACAAAATTGGCCAACTCAGCCATGTACTTAACACAAATCTAGTCACAAAATTGGTCAACTCAGCCATGAACTTAACACACATCTAGTCACAAAATTGATCAACTCAGCCATGTACTTAACACAAATCTAGTCACAAAATTGATCAACTCAGCCATGTACTTAACACAAATCTAGTCACAAAATTGATCAACTCAGCCATGTACTTAACACAAATCTAATCACAAAATTGATCAACTCAGTCATCTACCGTTTGAATTTAAAAACAAGTCATTCGATCTCTGGCCAGAAGCCAAAATAAACGTTAACAACAAACCGTAAAAATAAGATAATATGTGCATTAGACTTTCTGAACAGATCACACTTTGTACAATTAGATTTTCGTCTATAAATCAACGTTTATTTCATATTTTGTATCCATGATTTTCTACAATGCTGCAAAGTTGACAGATGACAGAGAAGTGAACAATCGTTTGCACCGGTTTCGTGCCATTCCCAGAGTTAGTAGATTAGATAGCCAAGACCTTAAAGACATCGCCTTCGGGTTGTGTAGGATGAGGTTTAGTCATAGTGTTTTGTACCTAGAGAAGCATATCTATGACCTCTTACTGATGCTTCGTTGTCGAAGCACAGTTTAAGAAGACAAATGATGACCTGGACAATTTAATTGTTATGAGCCATGGTTCGCGATTGAGTAATCAGTATGCTAGGCTCAAGTGAAGTAGAATCAGTTTATTTAGTATAATTCTACAGTGAATGCAACATAGTATTAGAGAACGGCGGTTATTTCAAGTGACAGTAATGAAAAACTGGATTAAGCTGTTATACTCACAGTCTGTTGTTTACAGAGCCATCACCGAATTTCGAGTGACCGTATACTAAAGACAACAAAATACGGAACCTTAAAGAAACAGTTTTCATGGTCGAGATCAAGCTTATAGTTATCTTACAGGAGGACATGACATGGAAAAGAAGATGTCAAAAAGCACTATCGTCTCAGTCTGCAGAAAAATGTGTGTAGAAGTTCAAACTTGGGCGAGATGTTCACGACAGTGAGACCTCGGATAAGAAGACGCACAAACGGTAGTTAAATCCCACTATAAAGTGTTTCCTTTACTGGAAACATGCTATTATATGATAAATAGTTATGTACTCGCGAAAACAATTTGGTCATCTTCCTCTTCTTCTTCTTCAGCGTTCATTATCAAACTCCCACGGGATATCTCCTGTAGCAGGAACATGGTCCTATTAGATTTCCAGAAGGATGTAGTCCAGAGAATGGAAATGCGTTGTGTAATCGTTTTATTTGCGTCAATGGCCCGCCACATCCGTATATTCGGTAATCTAACTGCACGAAATAATTTCTCCGACAGTGGAACAGCTCGTACAAAATATATTTAGTCGACCGTAGGACAACTCTAAATGAATTTGGCGTAGATACTATCACAGAAATTTGCAATGACATATACGAAACAGGACATATACCTAAAGACCTAACATCATCAATATTCATACCACTACATAAGAAGCCCAGGGCTGTGGACTGTACAGAATATAGAATAATAAGTTTAATGAGCCATCTAACTAAAATACTTCTCAAGATAATACATGAAAGAATTAAGAACAAGATAGACATGGAGGTCGGTGAAGAACAATTCGGTTTTAGGAAAAACAAAGGAACCAGAGAAGCTATACTGAGTATCCGGCTAGTGATAGATAAATATATAGAAGTCCAAAAAAGTATCTATATTTGCTTCATAGACTACAGCAAGGCCTTTGACAGAGTCCAACATGAAAAATTAATCAAATGTCTTCAAGAAATAGGCATAGATGGAAAAGACATCAGGCTGATTAGAAATATATATTGGGAACAAACTGCATCAATAAGGTGTGAAAACAGCTACTCTCCATACATAGAAATGAGAAGAGGGGTAAGACAAGGATGCATTTTATCACCAAACCTATTTAATATCTACACAGAGAATATCTTTAAATATATAGAAGAAATACCAGGACTCAAGATCAATGGAAAAATAATAAACAACATTAGATATGCAGATGACACTGTTCTTTTAGCAGAAAGTGAACATGAAATACAAAGATTAATAGACCAAGTCAATAAATCAAGTAAGGAATATGGACTGGATATAAACATTAAAAAAAAAACCATGATAATCAGCAAAGACACAGAAGAACAGGAGGTAAACATAAACATACAGGGAGAGAAACTACAACAAGTAAAACAGTATCAATATCTTGGACACATAGTCACAAATGATGGCAGATGTGAAACAGAAGTTAAAAGGAGAATAGGAATGGCTAAAAGTACCTTCAATGACATGAAGAAATTATTAATATCTAAACAAATTACAAACAATTTAAAAATGATAATTATAAAATGCTACATCTATTCCATATTAATGTATGGCTCAGAAACATGGACACTAAATAAACAATTAGAAGACAAAATTGATGCCTTTGAAATGTGGGTATATAGAAGAATAGGGAGAACTTCATGGAAAGAGAAGAAAACAAATAAAGAGGTGCTAAAGACACTTAATATGAAGAAAGAACTACTAAGAGAAATAAAGATCAGGCAAATAAAATACTTTGGACACATTAAAAGACATGACACCTTATTGAAGACCTTACTTGAGGGTAAAGTCAAAGGGAAGCGAGCAAGAGGTAGGCAGAGATACAAGTGGGAGAGTAACATTACACGATAGACAGGTTACAGTCTAGCAGAGTGCACTACCAAGACAAGAGACAGGAGATGTTGGAGATACGTTGCAGCCAACCTTCGTTGCGGAGACGGCTCTTGATGATGATGATGAGGACAACTCTTGCCCAACCTTTCCATCTCAAAAGCCGCTAATTAGGGATATATTGGCCTTTATAGTGCATGAACATAGTGGGTGATAATAACAGCATGGCATACTCCTGATACATAATCAAGTACGCTGACAGAATGGACAGCTATCACAATCCACCTTAACCAAAATCATCCTAAGCGGATGTGCTAGGCCTCTCAGTCAGTCAGTCAGTTCCTCTTTTGCCAAGTTTGGCACATATGGCGTATGTCATAGCTCTCCGTGGTTGTCGGTCAGTTGCTAGGGATTGCAGGTCTTGAGCATTTATGCTTGTTGATATTAATTAATTCATAAATGTTCTTCGAAGTTTTGTTATTGGTCTTCCCTGTTTTCTTTACCCGTCTGGTGTCCACATAAAGGCTTGTGCTTGGAATTCTATCTTCCTTCATTCTAAGTACGTGGCCGGTGTATGTCCAGCGGCGTTTTCTGATGATGTTCGTCACGTATTCTTATTTTGTCCTCTCTCTTAGTATTGTCTTTTGATTTGAAGTCTTTTATGCCTCTACGAAGCAACAATGTAAGACAATGTATTTCAGCTCAAATCGCACTATAAATTGTGCTGGTTAACTGAGTAACTGAGAGCAACCATAGATAAACATCAACAACAGATGACATTATTTGTTTATGCAGAAAGTAGTTTATTTTATATGTATGCAGACATTATATAAGCGTCATATAAATGTACATATTTATAGAATTAACACTGGGCACGGTTAATTGCTAGGGGTAGTCTCAACTAGGGATAGCGATTTATTTTCTTAGTGACTAATATAATCTGTCAATGTTATCATATCAGTTTCTCTTGGACAACTAAACTTTGTTCTAGTCGATATATTTCCTACTTAGTTATGTAACAAACCGATCTGTACTCCATCTCCATTTTACACGACAATGTCATGGTTATAGCAAAAATTAATCAATCAATTTATGAAAATAATATAATTTCATAGTCAAAGAAATAATTATTACTGCTAATGCTGAGGTAGCAAAACACACACAAAAATAAATAATAATGGATCCTAATTGTCTTTTCAAGTTATGTGTTGTTTCTTCTGTGAGCGTAATTGCTCAACATTTTCATGCTCCTTATAAATCTAATTATACACAAAATATCTCACATCCGCTTCAAAACCTCAGCTCCGGCAGTGAGCACATGCCAAACACTCACAATTTCCCTAGGCGGACAGTTCTACCTCTCCCTCTTGCTTGTCTGTTTATTCTTTCAAATCTGCTGCGGGAATGGGGGGAAATGAAGGAAATAAATATTTAAAAAAATACGTGGAAAAAGATCAGCTCTGAAGATGTCCATTACTTCTTTAATGTGATTTATTGGGTAATTAAGAACAGCCATCGTGATTCACACTCAGCACTAATCGATTGCACTGACGTTAAATTAAGACAAAGAGATCCAAGCCCCTTCACGTCCTTGTGTCCTATCTCTCCCTCCCCAGGGGCAGTTCATCAAGGTACGCCAAGCGCGTGACCCGGAGTTCCGGGGACTTCAGGAGTTCGGGTTCCGACATTTTCTAGAATTAAAGTTCACCACTAAATGGCTGTGCGATGTGGCCCGACAAATGAGGCAATTTGAGGGAGGTGGACAGGAACGACGGGATTACTGCAATAAAATCTATTTGATGGGAATGGATGCCAAGGGACATAGGGCTTAGACTCCCAGAGCTTCTGGGAAGAGAAATGAAGTCTAGGATATTGGACAGGGCTTGAAAGTTGCTGATAGTGGGGAAAAACAACATATCTTCTCGCATCTTAAGATTATCATCAATTTTCTGTAATGATCAGATTTAGATTCATGATCAGGGTCTATTGTGAAATAATGATGTTTTGGAAGATATACGACCCTTGCTATGATGCATGCACGTTCTTGTATAAACCATTTGATAGGATAAATTATTCATTCGGCTGTACAATCTATGATGAACTCTGGAGGTAATTGAGAATACGTTGGAAAAATATAACTGCTATGTGATTAACACTTACACAAATGTGGTCGAGGAGATAGAACACCTACACACATGCGGTAGAGATAGACGTGTACATAATCTCTGGCAGTAGCTTGAAATGTTCTCTTTGTGTTTTACTTGATTTGCACATTTTCGTTTTGCTAGTCGTGTTTCATGATTCTTGATTACAAACTGGCTTCACAGCACGTGGGGCATTTCTATAAGTGCTCCGTCCGTCTTTCCATCAGCCATCCCAGTGTATGTAGACTCCCGGTCTACTGTAGAGTCCCGGTCAGGTGTTGATTGCGTGACCTTCAGAGCCTTCCAAAAGAATTACTTTTCCTTCCCTCCCCTCTAGATACTCCCATTTCTAACATTCTCTGCATGTAAAGGGACAGGGACTCGGCTTCATTGACATAATCTTTATCTTAAAATGAATTTATTACTGTCTTGATCAAGTCTGCTTTATCTCTTCTCAGAATTGTGCTATCTATCGCCGCATTGCTTGCCAATAAGTCGTCTCTTTCGTTTCCTTTACCCCAACATGACCAGGGCAGTATGCAATTCTCTGGACAATTGAGTTGTTCAATAAGTCCCACCATTCGTCTCTCAGCATGTGCTTTTCTATCTTGCGCAACATGCTTTGAGAGCATGTGACTATAACCAAGTGTGTTGATGTATCAGTTATCAACCAATTAAGTGCTGCTGTAATTCCCTCTATCTCCAGTGTCAGGTAACAACACTAAACAAGAAATACGTGACTGTGGTAACACAGGGCAAATATCAAAATCAACAAAAATAGGTATAAGTGTTACCAAAATAAGTCATAAAAGAATCTTACAGCGAGACACAGTGACAGACGACCTTTCGACTAAAGAGCCTTCATCGGGACAAACACAAGACCACAATAATCACAGCTTACATAGAGACAAATATGGTTGTGATAGGAAGAAAAGAAGAGAAGGACAATAGCGAATTGGTGACGAAGGAAGCATAGACAGGGCAGCATGACAGGGAAGAAACGGGTGTGAGGAGAAGATTGTGGTGAGGAAAGAGGGGAAAGTGCACAGAAAAAAGTGACAAGTGAAAATAGAGAAGATATAATGCAGGTGAAATCAGATACATTTAAAATACGTATCTCCAAAGTGGTCGGCTTGAAAAGAGGACGTATGAAGCCAAGATACCAGATAACATAGCAGAGCTATGCCCGTTCCCACCCGTAGAAAAACGGGAAAGACATCCTTGGGTAATTAGAGACAATAAAATCGGACAAAGGCCTAATAAACAAAGGGAGCTGAGAGAACGCACGGCAAACAAGAACCTAAGAGTGAGGCAAGGACGTAGACGGTAAAGAAAGGGGGAGAGAAGGTATCAAACTAAATGGCTTATAGAAAGATTGAAAGAGATGAAAATAATGGGGGTGTGGAGGGGGGGGGCTTGAGAGAAGGTAGGAGAAGAAAAAGGGGGTAAGTATAGATGCAAGGAAGAAGAAATTAATTGAAAGAGGTAGATGACGTGGGCCCTAAAACAAAAACGGAAATACGTCAGACAAGAAAGGAATGTGGAGGTGGGAGGAGGCCCAAGGGACGCAATGAGGGCACAGCTGGGGAGGGTGAGTGTAGTCATCACGAAAATAGCCTCGTTTGAAAGTATCATAAAAAGAGTTGATATAGATATATGTGGGAAGAAGGTGTCGAAGAAAAGGGCATCAGTGTAGGTGGAGAGTAAAGTATTCGCAACATATCGAACTCTCGCAACATACGAGCATGGTCCCCTGTCGCAAAATAAAAGCACGACCTCTGTCGCCACATAAGAGAAAGGCTCCTCTCTAATAGCACGATCCCTGTCGCAAAATAAGGGCACAGCCCCTGTCGCAACTTAAGAGTACGGTCTCTGTCGCAACATAAAAGCATGGCCCTGTGGCAACATAAGATCACGACCCCTGTTCAGAAGACCACTCATAGTGCGTAACTTCAAGTGATAATCCAATCCCGTTGTCGAAGGAACGTACATGAGAAATCGCTTGCCTACTCCACCTACAACAGCGAGCAGGAAATGGAAATAAAAGTGACACCAGGACTCGAACACACTGTGATTGGTCACCAAAGGAAACTTAATCACTTGTACATACTTTGTCTCAGGAATGTGATGAGTATTTGATTGCAACGTCCATATGTCTTGTCTGTTTACTTTATCTATTTTTTTAATTGTAAATGCTCATAAAACTCTAATATTTCTTGATCTTCTGCAGCTGATGTTGGTGTGTATATTTGAAAGATTGTGATATTTTTCTTTTTTCCTTGAATCCTGATACTGACTATGCGATCGCTAATAGGATTATATCATAGTAAAGATGGCCATAATCGCTTTACAAAAGAAAACCCACACCACTTTGTCTCCCACTTTCTCTACCTGAAAATATGAAAACTTCTGTTGTTATACTACAGTGCCTCTTTCCAGACCACCGATGTTCAGAAATTTCTAATATATCTATACCTAACCGTCTTATTTCTTTCGATATAGTGTGTAAATTTTCTCAATATAGACTTCTAACGTTCCAAGTTCCAAAATGGACACTATGCTTTTCCCTGTTCTTAACTTTAATACTAACCCTGTCACAGTTCACACACGTTTCATTTTATCAACAACAATGTCCGTAACGTCTTGATCACTCTCGCTTGCTTTATCTACCGGACTTAAAGAATGCTTGTAAGTTGGAAATTAACATACTTGTGTTCACAATATCATTAATGAATCACTAGGCACTGTACTCCTCTAGTTTGTCATTGCTTTCAGGAGGAAAATTCGTTTATCGAATAGCACTGGAAAAAAAATCGCATACATTTCCTACGCCATTTTTTACCGGAAGTCCGGTGTGTAGGACATTGTCGTATACCGGAAGTATACGACAATGCTATGTCTGCTGCGTGAACCGGCTATCTTCTACACACGGCAGACATTATGGCTCGGAGGCATTGGTCCCACCTATGTTTTTCTTCGGAGCCAGCATGCATTACGAGCAATGCCTACAAATCGGTTGCGACGTACGGTTGGTCTCACATAGACAAGAACCTCGGTTCATCTTATATGTTTCTCCCCACTGTACAGGGTCCATATTAAGGTATCGTGTGTTGGTGGTTCGAGGCTTTGTCCGTTGATCAGTGTTTCATATAGATGAGTTAGTGTACAGTGCAAGCAATACCCACCATGGGGTTGCGACGTGTGGCCTGCCCATCCCCGTTATATAATCTTCGGATTATGCAACATGTCACATTTCCCAACACACTGCCCAGAAAGGTACTTTGTGTTGCGGTTGTGTTCTTGGTCCATCATTCGTTATACCTCATCCGGACGTATGCTACACAGACCTTCACTGACCACGACATGTAGGTCACCTGATACTGACTAGCTACCTACGACGACCCGACACCGACCTGGGCGACATACAAATACATTTCACATGACTTTCTTGTAGTTCTGGGTCTACCTCTCTCCGCGATGGACCCACAAGAAAGAATTCTTGTTCCTGTATTTTCCATATACCTATTTCTCTTCATTTTAACTTCTGCCGCGTAACCCCAGCTGCCTATTTTCAGTTAATGGTTGTTACCTGACACCAGAATTCTTATGCATGTCTGTATTCAAGCCGATAGCGACCTATACATGCGAAAAAGTCACGCAAAGCAACTGTGACACCAAAATACGCAGAAAAAGTTACAGACAACGTTTGGGCTAAAAAGCCTTCATCGCGGCAAATAAAAAACACCCCAAAATAGCCCCCAAAATTGTGTTCACTTGGACACTTGTTCACTTGGCCCCCAAAAGAGGTTTTAGTATTTTACACACAACGCTTATTTGTAACTGGTATATTAGATGTGGCTTTTTTTTAAAGAAACCCATCGAGGAAACGGAACACCAAGTCATGCAGTAAACCACTGACATCGGCAGTAGATAACTGACATTTGTGCAGTAAATAACTATCTTGTGTAGTAAATAACTGACAGTTGTGCAGTTAAGAATCTAACTTGTGTAATAAGCAACTGACATTTGTAAAGTAAGAAACTAACGTGTGCATTAAACAATTGACATTTGTGCAATTTGAAACTAACCTGTGTAGTAAACAATTGACATTGTACAGTAAGAAACTAACAATCATGCAGTAAACAACTAACTTGTGCAGTACACAACTGATATTTGTGCAGTAAGAAACTAATACTCATGCAGTAAACAACGCTGCAAACAACTGACTTGTTTAGTAAACAATTGACATTTGTTCAGTAAAAATTAACACTCATACAGTAAACAGCTGACCTTTATGCAGTAACTAACCAACAATCACACAGTAAACAACTCAAATTTGTGCAGTAACTAACCAATAATCATACAGTAAACACATGGCACTTGTTCAGTAAGAAGCTAACAATCATGTAATAAACAACTGATATTTATGCAGCAAGAAACTAACAATCATGCTGTAAACAACGGCCATTTGTGCAGTATGCAACTAGCACTTATGTAGTAAACATCGGACATTTGTGCAGTAAATAACTGACATTTGTGCAGCCAACAACTGACATTTGTGCAGTAAGCAACTATCACTTATGTAGTAAACAACTGGCATGTGTGCAGCCTACAACTGACATTTGTACAGTAGGCAACTAGCACTTATGAAGTAAACAACTGACATTTGTGCAGCCAACAACTGACATTTGTGCAGCCTACAACTGACATTTGTACAGTAGGCAACTAGCACTTATGAAGTAAACAACTGACATTTCGCCAGTAAATAACTGACATTTGTGCAGCCAACAACTGACATTTGTGCAGCCAACAACTGACATTTGTGCAGTCAACAACTGACATGTGTACTGTTAAACAAATAATATTTGAGCAGTACAAATTTAACATGTGTGCAATCAACGACTAATATTTTTTGCAGTAAACACATGATATTCTAGTGGTTAAGCAGTGTGCCATGTACTCAAGATGTCGCGGGTTCGAATCTCATTCGCTACGCCTTGTCTATAAAGTGGACTTCTTCGAAATTCCTAGGGAATATGG